>NW_020769366.1:2519894-2553679 GCF_900518735.1 Pseudonaja textilis | reverse complement strand
GGAAATTTTGAGTAGTTCAGAGAACCAGCAAATACCACCTCTGACTGGAGATTTTACAGCCTACCAAGCCACTCCCACAGAACTGGTAATAAAAAATTTTGAATCCCACTACTGATATATACAGTTATAAATAACCAGGTGTTCTATATTAAGAACTACCTTGTACGTATTTGTGAAATCAATCCTGTCTGGGCCATGTTAAAATCACAATTGATGTCTGTCCAGCATTTACTGAAAACTTCTCTCTACATTCTACGTTAAAATTTAAACTTGCTTACTTGTTTAATTTGTTCACCTGTTAATTTAAACTGCTTCTAATTTAACTAGTTAAAGTTAAAGTGGCCAGTTAAAGTTCGTCTCAACAGAATAGCACTCAGAACCCATTTTAGCCTATAATTAATTAGAAAGTATGGGGCATAGGTAGTGACAAAATACCGTGTTTCTCATATAATAAGGCCGGGTCTTTTTTTTTTTTTGAGCTACGCAGTCTTTTCGGGGGTGACTTAATTCCCCCCCCTTGCATCTTTGGGTGGGCAGGTGGCGACAGCTTGGATGTTGACCTCGGCTTTGGTGGGGCACTTCGTATTGGGGTCAGCACAGGCAGCACCATATCTGGGTGTACAACAAAAGTACTTCCTAACGGCAAGCCCCCCCACCATTCCCCCCCATTTCGCATGTTTTAATATAGGCCTTAATTTGGGGGGAGGGGCTTAATTTCATTTCATGCCTATAAAACATGCTGGGACTTCCTATTGGGGGAGGCCGTATTGTTGGAAAAAGAAGGTACTTGATTTGCTGCTAACTTTCAAGGAGAAAATTTAAAAATAGGTCTTAAGTTTAAACCTCAGACCCACTGATTTTAAAATGCAGCCATCAATGACAGTGCTTCAAAAGTTTAAGAATGTAGTGGTATTTTCATTAACAGTTCATATGATAGAAAAATGCATTTTGTGGGTCATTTTAATTACCATATTTTTCGGTGTATAAGACATACTTCCCCTCCCCCCCCAAAAGTGGGTGGAAATATCTTTGTGCCTTATACAGTGAATGTTGCCAAAGCCCCACCCGTTCACCGCCCCCCACCCTTCAGCTCCTGCCTCCCAGCAGTTCGCCTCCTTGCAACAAACTGCAAACCACCTGGTCAGATTCATCACAGCCTGATTTAACACAAGCAGCTGATTGTCGGATGGATCTGCCTCCCAACAACCAGCTGTTTCAGGCTGGAGGGATCGCCATCGCCTATTGCTGTCTCTGTGTGCTTTCAGCCTCCGCATCCTGTTTTCTGCCTCTGCACGCCCATTTTTAGCCTGTTCCAATCCCCGCTGCCCAGAGCAGACCAAAAATGGGGCACATGGAGGCCAAAAACGGGGTGTGTGGAGGCCGAAAATGGGATACGGAGGCCAAAAATGAGGCATGCAGAGGCGGCAATAGGCGATGGTGATCCCTGCAGCCTGAAACAGTTGATCATCGGGAGGCAGATCCAACTGACAATCAGCTGCTCATGCTAAATCGGGCTGTGCTGAATTTGACCAGGTTATTTGCTGTTTACTGCAAGGGAGGCAGAGGTAGATTTCTTTTTCTTGTTTTCTTCCCCAAAAGCTAGAGCATCTTAATCCGAAAAATATGGTAACTAAAATAGATTTTGCTCAATATTTGTTTCACTTTTTTATCATGTTATCTTTAGGTGCATTCAATTTAACTAACCAACATGTTCATGTCTTTGCAGATGAACGACCAAATATGCATTGACTTTGGACCTTTTAATGCAAACCGATCCTCTGCTTCTAATGCAACTACCTACACAACGAAACAAAACTATCAAAATATATTTCTCCTCCTAAACTGGAGAGGAAACAGTATGGCTTTGTGTATTCTACTTGCTCTAGCCTATATTAAGCCTGTTCACAAAGAGGCAGAGAGACTGTCTTATTAGCTGCAAACTAGAGAAATGACCTTGAAGTAACTTTAATTGTTTATTTTCAATTGTCTGTGATTTAACTGCCCATCTACAAGACCTTTTATCTTCAAGCTAACACTTGTCTTTGTACCAGGCAAGCAAAAATGCTGAGTTTGATTATATAGTAAACAGATGGATGAGGCAGACGATATTGGAAAAGCAGAACATCCAAGGAGGATAGTGTTCAAGATAGATAATGGAAACATAGCAGTGGTATTAACTAGAAAACCTTTCAAGGAATAGGTCAACAATGGATATGTAATTATACTATGGTCCCTTTCTTAGAATGGGACTCAGATTAGAACATACAATGGCCACAACATTCATTTCAGTGCTGGATTTCTGATTACATGAGTTTTTAGCTCATTTTCAGTAGAATATATATCCATCTTGGGACAGGACTGACTTTTTCATTGTGTAAAACAAGATCTTTTGTTAAGCCAGGCTTTAAGGTATCTTCTCAACTAGCAGCTTGTGGTTATTTATTGAGAACAATTCTACAGCAGAATATAAAGAAACTTCAGAGTGATTGACCCAAAAACTGTTGTGACTGTCATCTTGACTTTTTTGACCTCACCTCACAGGCATTCCCACTAACAACCACTATACTACAAAGATCTAAATATTTACTGCAGTGAATATGAGAAGACCACCTCTTGCCAATATGGAACTTCTCTCATTCTAAAAAAAAAATATTCAATCTACATTAAAACTCACATTTCAAACTCACAGTTCACGGAATTAATCTTTTAAAGGATGTAGTCTACAATCTCAATTAGATAATTTCAGAGTAGCAAAACAAAGCAAAGCAAAACCCTTCTAAAATGGTATGATAAAAAATTAGCAGTGTGTCATTAATCCTCCAAGATTTAGTGTTCAAAGGTTTCATTTTCTCTGTCCATTTTTAAAAATATATATATTAAGGTTTTAATGCTTCCACAGAAGGAAAGGATATGGGCTGTCCAAAGGACAAATATATGTCAAACAACAAAGGTATACAATAAAAAGAGGTAAAGCAAAATCAGGCTTGCAACAATCCCAATATAGTTTTTTAGTCTTTCTTTAGAGTTGATTTCCTAGCTTAATCTACATAATTGGACTGATATTAATCCTTTTCACACAAAAAATCTACGCATTAACAGTGGCTTTTTCTGTAAGTGATCTATGTGATTGTGATTGCTATACAATTTGTATAATGATCATTTGGATGCCAGATACACTTTTGTTCATGTGGTAGGTGATTTGCAGACCCACTTTCACATTATACTAAAATGGGGCCATCAAATGCATTGCCCAGACATATTCTACCTGCAAAATATCATACGTATTGATTGAAGCTTACTCTGTTTTATTGCACCCAGCCTTCAAGTTAGAAACTTTATAACTTACCTAATTTGTAAAAATATGTAAGTATATTTGGGTACAATACTAAATTAAATAGATTAAATGTTAACAAGGGAAAATGGATACTGCCAACAACTGCCAAGTTTGCTAAGAATGTCATGCCAACTCCTATGATACCGAGGTACACATTTTAATAATGCAACAAGAAATGTTTTTATCAGCCATAAATGCAAAGTAAAAAGTTGAATGTCTATAAGATACTAAGCTGCCTTGACAAAGAAACACCGCCAGAGATCACTCCAAAAAGGTTTGAATGTCAGGTTGGGCATTTTATGCTGAAATAAATTATATTGATTTAAAAGAAATGAGGTGACCTAGTAGTTCATTCTTTACATAGCAAGCAAGCGTTTATGAACTAAATTCCAATTTATGACAAGTTTTATCTCAAACAAAAATGTTGTATAAATATTTTATGTACAAATTAGGTAGAACAAAACACCATGGCAGCTGAATTGTTTCAAAAGCCTCGTTACTTCTGAACAAATATTATTATACAGATAGATCTAGGAATACACTAGATGTCAGCAAGAGGAAACAGACCACATTGATATATATTATGAAATCACATCCTCACCATAAAATTACACAATTATATCTTACTTAACAGGAAAGATGGTATCAAAAGATAGTTCTACTTGAAACCACCTCCTATTGAAATAAAAGAAAAATGAAGTGATTTTTCATGGTACAGATTAGGGGGCATATCTTGAAAATTTCTTGAAATATCTCACCATGCACATGAATGCTATACCAAACAAGACAGCAAGCTTTGGTAAGAGAGAAGGAAATAATGCACAATATTCTTGTCAAAATGGATTCAATGTGTGCTGTAGATGGCACACACACTCAATATACAATGTTTTTCCACATTTTATCCAGCTATATTTCAGCAGAATCTGAACGGAAAGTTTTGCTTTCCATTCCTGATAATGATCCTCTGTGCACAGCATACGGATACAGTGTTTCTTTCTCAGTGCATTTAGCAATTATCAGATCAACTTGAAAGTTCAGAACATTTGCCACTTCATTAAAACCAATGGCTTTTAATGACCCAACAATACTAAAGGGTCCATATAACTTTTCCTGTTATTTGCTAGAAATAGTTAATTGCAGCATGTTTGGGGAACACAACTTATATAAATAAATTTAGATTTTTTTCATATTTATTTATTTAAGAAATTTATTTGCCACTCATCTAATATCCAATTTCCCCAAGAGGGGAAATTTACCTTAAACCTTTTCATCAAAGGGATACACTTAATGGTATACTAAAGCCAACTCTTCAATTCTCATTATAGCATTCATTATACTTAACTAAATAAATGGTTATTTTAAAAACTCAATATGGACACTCTGCATAATTTGATGCTTGTTTTTCTTGTTATTTTTTGTTTTTTGTCAAGCTTGTACTCATGACATACTGACAGTTGCTGAAGCTGATATATCAAATGACCTTTGATTCCTCCTTGGAATTTATGCCTGATCTAATGTAAAATGTGCTTGACAATGTCATTTGCCTTGATGTCTTGCACAGCCTTTTCCAGTCAGCTAAGATTAGTGATAGAGGTGTTACTATTTAGTCAGCTCCCTTCCCTTCAAATATGTACTAAACTTTAATACTAATGATAATTACAGGCTAGAAATTGTTCATATCAACAACATTACTTCAGGTACCATAAAGATCTAAAGGAATATTTGAGAGTAGAAGTTTAAAACAGCTAGACTTCAATTTCTGGTGAGACGAGAAGAGACCATTTTGATTTTTATTAATTGTTCAAAAATGTTGAAAAGTTAGATAGAGAGAATTGGAATTTTTAATAAAGTGTTATACTTAATTGCAATTTGTATATATGAAACTGTACCTCAATATTGTTATATTTGACAACTGTAAGTTTCACCAACAATTGTATGTACAAAAAGTATGTAAATATATACTACATACAATTCTTGTTCCTATTTTTTCATTCCTACAGAATACTTAAATAATTAAAATCAATCAATACTGAAATAGTAGGGCATATATTCTCTTGGCAATAATTTCTATTTTGATAGAAATTGTCTTAATAAATGCTATCTTTGAAAATAAAAATAAAATAAATGCTAAGGAATTTGAATTATGTTGTTATTCCGCATGAACTTTTTCTGAAAAAAGTGACTACAAACTGGTGAAGAAAATAAAAATATTAAAGCCATTCTAGCAAATCAATGAATCCATAACCTCACCAATTATAATATAGGATTACAACTTTGAACAGTACAGTTTCTATGGTACACATTTAGAATATGTAATTGCAAAGGAAAGTTTGACAAAAGAGTGCAAGAATTTTACCTGATTACAATTCCAAACTACAATTTTCTGACCCATATTCTCAATTGTTCTCGTGACAAAGTCTGCCAATTACTTACCACTCTTGGTATCGGCAGTGGTGTTTCAATCCGACATATCCCTTCATCATTAAAATTTGATTCCATGTTGATTATATCATCAATAACGTCTTCCATCTAATAGAACAAAAATTGCTAATGAGTGAAAATGAATAGCTAATAGAGAAACTTACAGTACAATTCTATACAAGTTCATGCTAAAGGGAGATCAATAATACATACGCTGAATGAAGTAGAGGACTGCAATCTTAAAAAAAAACACTTAAGAGCAAAACCAAATTAAAAACTAATATTTAGTAAACCTACCTCAGAAACCTATCTCTGAAAGACCATAATGTCATGATCCTGCTATAATTAAATGGAATGGTTCCTATATACTATGTGAGTTAAAGATCACCTGGAAACAATATATAAGACTTTCTGAGTTCTTTGAAGAAAGAACAGAGAAAAAGAAAAACCTACCACTTAACCAAGTGGTTACTTGTTGATTTTTGAGCGGGGGATCAGAATACCCATTTGAGGAAATAGACAATGAAGTCCCAAACTGTTTTCTCTCTGAAGTATTATTTTTCTTCAGCCAATCAAATTGATTTCAGTTATTTACTGATTTTATCCTATTTCCTTATTATCTCTAATCCACTAAAATCATCCACATGTACTTCTTTCTCTCTCAGTGGGATACACATCACATAGCCAAAACTATACCACTACTTATGATAATAACATCTTATTAACTATTTATTGACCTCTTGTTAGCCAGAATCATTTATGTGACTAATTTACAGTGATAAGAGAAATAGTAAATAAGAGTAGGTAGATTAGATGGGAGAAATAATGGTTCTGAACATTTTGAAAATAACTGAATGAACTTAAAGCATTTGGGAACAACTTTCTATCCCTGGAATATCAGTATTTTGGCCATAAAGCTAAGGCACGAGAATCCCAACAATTGAAATAGCTTTAAATTTGTCAGAAATGTTCCATGATAAAAGGAGCTTGAAAATGAGGAAGAATAAATATTATTGCTTTACTGCTAGATGTGAAGGAAGCTACTGCTTTGTACAACCATTTCCAAGAAGTGATTCATTTCAGTCTCTGTCCAAACCAACCTACCTCTTCAAAAATATGGACAGCCCTATGGTCTACATTTGCAGAATAGGAGCTGTTATATTACTAAATAATATAGTTATAAAGTATAGAATGCAATAGTTCTACAATCCCGATTTGCTGAAACAAGAATACTTGTACATGAAAGAAAGACTACTTTTTATCTTAAATGGAAAGGAAGGCTCAAATAAAAATATGAGAAAACAAATCAAATAAGGGAAGTTGGTTTTTTCTCCCCTACTTTACTTTTCAACCTCCAATAACAAACATCAACCCTAACATTTTTTTGCTTTTGCATAGTTTGTTCAGTTATGATTAGATTCCTTGAAAAAATGAAAATGATTTTTAGCACATCATATACAAAACACATCATTAAGCAGTGATGATATGATAATCAAAGACTTGTTAATGATGATGCATTGCTTGTTGATGTCCCTAGGAACTTGGATACACAATGAAGTTATGATTTTTTAATATGCAAGCTTTATGGTGCAATCAATAAAACTAATGTCTGAAGTCATCCTTCCTTAACCCTATCTTATTTAAACAGTAAGAGCTGAACAAATTGGAGAATTGTTTTCTTGTCAATTCCGTTTAGTATAATACCCTGCTCTGAACTAATCTCACTATAAATCATACCCCATTTTCTCCTCCAAGAGTTAGTATCTTGGTTACTGGACTTTCAGGAATGCTGATATTGCTAGTAGGTGGCACATGACCACTCTTTACTATAGGTGTAGATCCTGAAGAAGATACAGATTGGGAATTAGGCAGTGATTGAGGTTGGTTAGATAACTTGGTATCCAGTGTCAGGAATGGTTTCACTTGATGCTGTGGAATTTGCTGAATGTGATACCTCATTGGATTTTCCAGATGGGCTTGAACCTGAAAATAACAGGAAAAGATACTGAAATCCTTTGTAAGCCTGATATGCACATTTTTGATAGAGAAATTTGATAGCAGTGAGATAAGTTATATTTCCACTTGAAATCTTTGACCGTTGTATCCTTTGACTGTTAATACAAGTAGATTGTAATTGCTATTGCTTGCATCAGAATTATCTATGCTACATTCACAAACTAATAAAAATGATGCTTTTTTCAAACCATTTTTCTTTACTCTCTAAATTTTCCAATTCTCACTCAATATTCATCCCACTATTGGTGGGAATAAACATTTACAAAAGATATCTAGGCATTATTTAATATATAATTACCATGCAACCCTGTTTTAAAACCTTGTCTGAAATGAAATTTATCTATACAGTTATAGCCCAATAACAAACATTCTAAAAAATGGGCATTGCATTAACAAAATAATTAACCATTAGGCATCTTTTTAAAAATTAGCTCACCTGATAGCAAGAGCAATCTGTCAAATGAGGCATTTTCAGGTTTACCACAGATTATCCAGGAAAGTATATAACATGATGGAAGTCTGACAGGACAAATATAGTATTCTCAGTGCTTTGCTTTGGGACTGACAAAATTTTGTGCAACCAATGAGGCATAATAAAGTTAGTGGTCATGTCCTAAATAGCTAATTGTACAGTCCATCCTTTGTGCAGATTGATAGCCACAACTTCAAATAACACCCATTTTAGAGCCTCTCCACATTCCTACTATTTATCTACTTCAAGGATAGAGGCTATACAAATATGTACTGTTACATTCAGCCTCTGGCTTTCTTGAAATACTCTAGTATGACTAATGAGAATTTTCTTCTAATTTTCTTCCAATGTTTCTTAAGATTTAAATAATACTGAAGCTTTTGTGTATTATATTTAATTTACTTGTAACATTAAATGCAATATGCAATTCTAATCCTAGTTTTAGTTAATGTAATTATTTTTCAAGCAAATTTAAGAGGATCACAAACTCACATTCTTATACTAATCCTTTAGATACCCGTTGCTTCCCCAGCTATTCTATGTTATTTCATCTCGCTTTTACTTTTTTTCAAGTTCTATTCCATTATAGGTATTTATGTATTTATTTAAATGAATAAAATTGCAAAAAAATTAACCGAGAAGCATTAAAGTAGAGTTTAAAACTAGCCATCTCAGTTCTCAAACATCTGCAAAAAAAAAAAAATTATTTACAGAATAGAACATAACTACGCATAAATCAAAAATTCAGCCAAAAATATATCAACTTTATTTTAGTGGTGCTTCAGCACTTCCATTTGACTGGATCATGCAGCCAGTGAAGCTGTAACTGACTCACAATTACAATTGGAATGTTCATTGTATAGTCTATGTAGCCACATAAACAAATCATGACTGTTTTTCTACTAAGTTTTATATGTGCATTCAATCTTTGAGTTAAAAATATTTTCCATGAGAAAACATGTAATATTCAGCTTCTGAAATCAGACAATTATTTTTCAATGCTTATTATTCAATCTGGTCTGAAATAATCTTCTGGATTATATCTAGATGTTAGAAATTTTATGTATGTTTACTTGGAAATAGATCTATGCATCTGTATAGATTATTATTCATTAATATAACTGTAACCTATTTGTATTTGTGAAATACAATCACGACTAAATATTAAAAAGGATGTTTGCAACATCCTTTATTTTCAATTTAACATTTGCTCGACATTATATTTTAAGAGTATCCTACTATATCAGTGGTGTCAAACTCAAGGCCTAGGAGCTGGCCTGCAGGGTATTTAGATCTGGCCTGCAAGCCCACCCTGGGAACAGCAAAGAAGTGGTTCGCTGTGCCTCTGCCAGCAAAAATGGAGCTCAGGAGGGCCACATGCGGCCCTCTGGGGCTCCGTTTTTGGCCACAAGGGCCTCCTACAGCACTCTGTCAGCAAAAATGGAATCCAGGCAGCTGCACACAGCCTCCTGAGCTCTGTTTTTGCTGGCAGAGCACTGCAGGAGGCCATCACGGCCAAAGAGCCTTGATGAATGATGTTGAGCTGGCCACACCCATTCTGGCCATGTCCCTGGTCCCCCTAGGTCAAACACAACCCTGAACCAGTCCTCAATGAAATCGAGTTTGACATCATTCTATTCAGCCTTCCTAAATTCATTTTTATCTCTGCATAGCACTTCATTTACATCAAAGAAATTTAAGTGATCTATCTGGAGGGCAACTGACTCATCAGAATAGTAATTAATAAGTATACAGTACCTAATCATATAGAATGTTGCACTGGTGAAATGACCACCTTAAATTCAATTCCTTCAATATTTGTATAATTATGACCTTCAGGGAGCATCATATCAGAGTTTAACTTGAAAACCAAAAGCATATGCATCACAAGAATTTTCATACATTGAAGAATCAGTTTCACCCTTTTGTGGAGGCAAAACTGAAACACTTGATTTCTTTGGCAATCTTGGAATTTGAACATACATTGTTAGGAAAAGTCCAGTCTCTTATCTATGGAGATTCTCAGTCATCCAGGTCATGGTTGTCCCAAAGGTGCTTTTTCAAGAGGTAATTGGACTTTCTGGTTGTTCTTTGAAGATGTTTTGCTTCTCATTCAAGAAGCTTCTTCAGGTTCTTGAATGAGAAGTGAAATATCAAGAAAAATCAGAAAGTCCGGTTACCTCTTGAAAAAGCACATTTGGTCCAGTCCCTTGGTCATTAATAATAAAACAGACCTTCTTTCATTTCATCAAGATGCAAGAACTGCTCGGACGCTTTTAGCATTGTGAAAACAGAGAGGAAGGCATTTAGGACTTTGGTTCTTTGTTTCTGATTTTCAAAAGCAATAGAAAAGATTGCACTTTTAGGAAACCTACAGCAAATGCTAGGATCTTCTATCTGCTTCTATCTGCTGCTCTACATGTTAAAGGTTCCCTTGAATTTTCAAACTTTCCACACGGAAGTAGTTAGCAGTTGCCTTCACAGCAGTTGGCAAAATCTCCACTGATTAAGAAAAAGGCTAAGCAGGGATAATTACAGTTCATTCTTGAATTAGACAATATTAGAAAAGCCCAGGGCAGGAAACAAGCCTGGAAAATTTAAAAATAAAATAAAATAAAATCCCAACAGACTGATTACTTCCACTTTGATACGAAAAAAACTACGTGGTCATGTTCATGTGGCACCCCGAGGTTAACTAAGGTGACCTATCAGTTTATATGGTCAAATTACAAATATTATTGCTAAGGTTTTTTCCTCTCTTAACCCTGAAAATAGAATCTTCTTTATATTTATCTTCATCAATAGCTACATTTTATTCTGTCCTATTTAGAATAAAGGTTATTGTGTGTAAAAGCTTTGAAGTTTAAACAAAACATTCATGTGACATTAAATAGTTATTTATATTAACCTTTTGACACCATAATCTTCAACAAACTGAGTGAAATGAAAGAAACTGAAGAAACAACTATTTTCATGGTTCCCGCTACAACTGCATTATTGAGCTGTCTATTTTAGTGTCAAAAATCTAAAAATAGTTCTGGTTTCTCTCTTTCTGTATACACTTCTTTATCATAGCTGTTAGGCATTATTAAATCTTCTTGTATTGTAGTTCAAGAGGAACTATCTTTAGATCCTGAATTCCTTGCAATGTTAGAGCACTAAGACTGACATGCCAGTAAGCCAATTTGAAGCCAGAATAGTTAAATAATGCAATGTTCAGCTTGATTTGAGGGAATCTGTGTTCAAAGTTCTGAGCTGAATAGATGTTGATGGACCAGATGTACAGTATTTTCTAGACACAACATGAACTTACTTACCCCGTCCATCATATATCCCAAAGTGATTTATAAGAAAAATAATTAAAATTACAGAATTAATACAGAGCAAACCTAAGATTTAATCAGAAAAGCAATATGAAGGAAGGAGGAAAGGAAATCCCTGAGGATTTTACTCTGCTAGCATTGCCAACTATAAGGGATAGCACTCATCTCCATTTCAATATGAACTAATAACCAGTTTTAAATTTGTGCTTGATTAATACAGTAAAGCAAATAACCTGCTAACAGACACATCCTGCAATATTTCATTCACAAACCTTTCCTCCCTTGTTCAAAGCTCTTTAACTAAAACCTTAGTCTTGTAATGTAATTCATGCTAGCAACAGCTACTATTTTGAGTTTACATATGCCAGGAATTAGAAACCAAAGCCTAATTTCCATAATTTTAGTTTCCACCAACCCAAAATAAAGACTACTTTAAGGTAAAATAACTTTTAAAAATCTATACAGGGGAAGTACATTTTTCAATCTACTATTTATATGCATGATGTCTGCTATAAGGAATGAATGAATCTATTGGGTTACAACTTTTTAAAAGAAATCATATTATTTGTATTTTCGTGCATGCTTCTAATAATGTATTATCGTATTATACATAAAAAATTGTTTTACAAGCTGTATTCAGTTGGTATACTCACTTGTTCAAGGAGAAGCTCTAGTATAGTAACTATTTGTTTCAAAAGGCAGAGGGAATTTACCACAAAATTGTTTTTCCATAAAAATTTTCCCAGGAGATAAGGAAAAGGAGAATTAGTCAGATGTCCAATTTCAAAATTTGAAATGGTTTTTCAAATAAATAGTTCTATTTTAGAATTAGGCTCATAAATACACAGGGCAAATGTATAAAGGTAAAGGAAATCTGTTTCTGTTAAATTTTCCCAGGTATGTTGCTATTTTATTTTAACTAATTCTTAAAAGTCCGGCTGAAATGCATCTGTCTGGAATATAGGTAGTACATAGTACATTTTATTGCTACACTACTATAGCAATAAAAATGTTTCATGTCATGGAACCATTTGGATTATTTAAAAAATCAGTTTGGGATTTAATCTCACCTTTCCCATCAAAACCAACTGAATTCTAATACATACAGTAGAAAGGAGAGCTACTACAACACTTTTACTTCCAGTCATTACAGTTAATCCTGAAACATTCCATGATCAAATCTCCTGAGGGTGAATCAAATAGTAACACTGAAGGGTCCGTGGTGCTCTCTGAGTTTGGTTATTTTCTTGCGGACATGTCATTACTCAAACTAAGTAACAACATCAACACGTTTGCAAGAAAACAACCAAGCTCAGAGAGCGCCGAAGACCGCTCATTTCAACCCCAAATTACAATATCCTCTCTTAATAGCAACTATAGATGAACAGCTAAAGTTGAGCATTAACAGAAAATCTGCATCCTCATCATTCTCATACTACAAGTAGAAGTAGTAACAGCAGTAGTAGTTATATAGTAGTTTAATATAATGAATTCTGTAACTTCAAGGGAAAAGGGAAAAAGCCAGCAGCTGGCAACTGGATTAATCTTCAGGGATTTACATATTACTGTTCACAATAAGTGGCCAACAATCTTCTCAGAAATTGTTAATATTTAATTTGTATTTATTTATAGGACCACCTAACTTAAGGCAATGTTACTCTGGACAACATACAGCAAAAAGAAAAGAATCAGAACAAAAAATAAACCCAGAAACAACCATATAAAATTTAAAAACCTACCCAAAATTTAATATATAAAATGAAGAATGAACATGACAATTAAACCAGAAGGGAATTCCACTCAGTTATTTCCAAATACATGGGGCAAGATCTAGGTCTTAATGGCTTTTCTAATAATGTTATTCCTTTGTAATTTGAAATATAAAATTCTCTGAGAACAATGCTATATCTTGAAAGATGGGAAAGTAGGGTTATAAAACAGCTATTGATTTTTTTAATCTGAAAAAAATACACCCTAACTAATATTCACAGAGTCAGATGAATAGAGTCAAAAATAATAGAAATGGGTGACTTAATCATCTAGAGCAGGGGTGTCCAACTCACATCATCACAGTGGTATCACATGATGTATTGGGACTTTCCTCCATTCGCTAAACTGGGCGTGGACATGTCCAATGCGTGATGCATCCAGCCAACAATCATGATCTAGAGCAATGGTCGCCAACCAGTGGGCCATGAGAAAATTTTGGTAGGCTACAGAGAAATCTCACCCCCAGAGCACCGCCCCAAAAGCAATTAATCCAGGCTGTGCAGAAACACAAGGCTGCACCACCCACATGGCCTGCGGGAACCCTCCCCGCCCACTCAATCCTTACCCAGCAACTTGCCTGCTAAATTGCTATTTTTCATTTTTCCAACCATCATCTATTCTGCTGTGCTGGGAGATTTAGATTAGCTAGGAAGCATGAAATGGTTGGATTTCTTGCTTTCTAGCTAGTCTTTAGATCTTCAGCTCAGCACAGCCAAACCTCCCTTAGGACTGAAGGTTTGCTTGCAAGCAAATTCAGTGCAGACTCACGGCAAGCAAATTTGAGAGACTGAGCTAGCCGATGGCAGATAGATAGATCACAAATGATTCTGTGAGCAACTCAATCTGCCTGCCTGCTTTGCCTGACTTTGGGTAAAAGTTTCTCTTTTTTAAAAAAAATAAAAAATTCAATATTTACATACATGGTGTGTTGTGAGTTAATTTTGTGAGTTTGATTGCAAGCAAATTTTATGTGACAGACTGAGCTAACCAATGGCAGATAGATAGATTTCTGAATGAATCTGTGATTCTGTGAGCAACTCAATCTGCCTGCCTGCTTTGCCTGATTTTGGGTAAAAGTTGTTAAAAAAATACAATATTTACATAAATATTGATAATATTTACATGCAAGACATGCCCGGCCAGTCACATGACCACCAAGCCACACTCACAAATTAGGCCACCTCACAGAACCAGTTAGTTGTCCCTGGGATTTAAAATTATAAGTTTGGTGGTCCCTGAGGTCCAAAAGATTGGTGAGCCCTGATCTAGAGACTTAATGCAAACTTAATGTAAGGTCCAAATTTAAGTCACCAATAGTGCCAAAGGGAGGAACTCAAGCAGAGGCTTGGAGAAAAATAACAGTTTTTATTTTGGCCAAAGAAAAATGCTTGGGTGGACAATTTTCACCATATATAGGCAGAAAGCATGCAAGGAAAAAGCCACACCTAGTGAGAGTGTAACTAACATCTTATACATGCAGGTAACCAATCGGAAACAAGCCCTGCCCCCCTGGGCCAAGCCTTCCTTGTGCCCGTTCTCTCCTTCACCGGTGCAGCAAGGAACCAGGGGGAGGAGGGCTGGGTGCTTAGCAACACAGGTGTTTGCCCAATGTCAGAACCCTGGAAGGCCATAACACACCCCGCTTCTTGTTTCACCAGGGACAGAGTCGTACAGAAAAACAACCAAGCAGAAGTGGTGCTTAATTCTATTACTGGCAGAAGCAAAGCAATTCTCACATAAGCGAAAAAGCAGTTAAAGTAATTCTACTGATTCTATTATTATGTCCCATTAATTCTACCTATTCTATTATTATTAAATCCCTTCAATACGATTCAAGCTAAGACTTCCTAATATGCAACTCTGTAAGATGCTGCCTTGCACTGCAGTAGTTCATGTCTACGTTTAGATCATTACTAAGACAACAACGTGTGACACTTCAACAGCTTTACCTTAGCCAGGTTAAAAGTTAGTACAGAGTTCCTATCATGATCTAAATCTCAAGATAATCTCAGTGAGTGATTTAATATTGATGCCAGCACAAATGATATAGATTTAGCCCATTACTTCAGGATACATACTGGGGAGATTTTAAAAAAGTCAACATGGCAGTCTCAAATACTATTTTGACTCTTTGACCTCCATTCTGCAGACACACTTGCTTCCTAGCACTGCTCCTGGGAATACAAGATATTCCCAAGAGCACCTTCTATTTGATTAGGCATAGCATCACTTCAGCACAAGGCCATCCCCTTTCCAAATAGAAAAGATATTATAGCAAAAGTTATTGAGAAGGTCAGAAGAACCTACAAGTTGCACTTTGGTCATCATTGTCTATTCATCTGATTTAAATGGATTAAGACAATTACATCAGCAATGAACTCCTTCTCCACTCGTGCAGAGTAAAATAAATCTAGAAGGCTGATTTTATGCATTACTACTGAAAAATGAAGTCTACGTCACAAAGAGCTTTAATTGTTCATTTGATTCTCATTTAGAGATACTCTCATTGTTTACTTCATTCTCATGTAGGCCAATTTAAAATCAGTATCATTGCTACTATACACTCTTTGATTTGAGTATCACCTACCTTAAACTGGTAGGTAAGGTTGTGTTATTTGGGAGCAGCTGGAAGGGGGATGATAAATGCACGAGAACTTTCTTTCAAGACTTCAAGATTGTAAACTTGGGGTAAGAAAGTATAAAATTAAAATTACATTTTTTAAATAACCATTAAAAAGGAAAAAGTAATTTGCTGAAAAAAATCAAGCTTAGCTGATGCAATATTATCAAAATAGAAATATGTATTTTGTCAAATAACATGAAATACATCAGCAAGTATTGCCGGCCTAGTTGGCAAAAGAAAGCTCAGGGCCATATTGGTTGGAAGAGGCCTTCATTCTGTAGTGGATAGACAGTGGCTAAAATGATGATGGTGATGATGACTGTATTTATATGATATTTTAAAATCTTTTTGTACATACATTAGAACACATTCCTGTATTCTTTTGTTACAGCAGCTGTGAAAAAAGACTAACATCATAATCCACATTAAAATCACATAATCCTTAAAATAAATATCGTATATCAGAATTCAATCAGCCTTATGAATAAGCCATATTCATTACAGATTTAACATAAAATATTACTTCCCCAAATTACTTAGCAACACAATAAGATGCTGTGTTTTAAAAAGGAAAATAAATTGACAAATGGGGTTTGGTCATTTTAGTTAAACAATAGGCAGAAGATCCTAGCAGCTTAGTTAGGGTTGAATTGATTAGATCTTAGCAGTTTATATAACCACCCCTATTATGCAGACCAGTCTCAAAGATCACTGTTACTGGAATGAAAGCAGCTTGCTAATGACAAGAGAATAAGGAACAAGGTGTTAAATATTTGACAATGAATAATGTATGGCTAATTACTTTGGATAAATTTAGAGAGGGTTTTTTTTAGAAAGAGAGAAGTGATATATTTGTATACTTCCTTAATATGAACTGGAATTTTGGATAAAGCAGAAGTGAAAAAAAATCTTTTCAAGATAAAAACATTTCATGTTACTTACTGAAATAAAAGGTATGGCATATTTAATGGTATATCTAGAAACATATCTAGAAATAGGCAAATATGAAGATAGAGGATTTAAATACAGATAGAATTATCACAATCAAGTAAATTAAATTTCAACTCACACAATTCTCTACCAGCAAGGCTAAAGGTCAAACATTATGAAACTTGAAGTACAGTTCCATCAGTTATGGAAATAACCTAGATTCAGTATATCTACATTTAGCTGTGATATACATAAAACATTTACCGTTTTATATGTATGTTTTTTTCTGAATATTATACTTTTCGCAGTATAGTTGTAGGGTCCTTGGTGTTCTCTAAGCTTGGCTGTTTTCTTGCAAATATTTCATTACCAGTGCACTGATGATGTTATCTAGTTTGTTAATGAAACATCTGCATGAAAACAAAAGCTCAGAGAGCACCAAGGAGTTCCTCCTAAGTTACAAATATTCACTTCTATTGGTGCAGTACAGTTCTCTGACAAAAAGAAGTTTAAAATGATATTTACTTTGATTAAAGTAAAAATGTAAAGTAAAATTATTTATGAAAAATAATTGTAGGAAATAAAGCTGTTTGGCATAATCACTCATTTTTGAAGATTCAGTCTTCATTAGCTCAAATAGGACGAGGCAAGAAGATGGCTAAAAGATGGCTAAAAGATGGCTAAGTACACACCATGGTCCCACTTTTGTGGTTTGCCGCCAGCTGGTGCAGAAGACAGAGGTATTGGACAGTGAGGACAAAAAGCAACCAGTCAGGAAGTCTGGTGAGGACTTGGACGAGGGTCCCACATCTGATGCAGGGATGGGGCCAGGACCCTCTGAGAGTGGGGTGCTGCCTTCAGGGTTTTCGGAGTCTGGCAGTAGTGAAGAAGAGGACCCCAAGGAGCCTGTCCCCAGTGTGTGTGTGCACAGAGCTACTAGAAGGCGAGCACAGCTGAAGCAGAAGGGGCGACTTGGGAGTAAGGCTGGGAGGTGATTGCCCCTCCCATAAGGCATAAAAGTCCCTCCTCAATGATGAAAAGTTCAATAATTTCCGAGTCTGTCTTGAAGCTCTTTACTCTGGTTGTTTTTTTTCTGGGTTTGGTGGGGTTGGTTTATGTTAAGCCTTCATTGGATGTCTGTTTGTTGGCAAGCATTCTACAGCACTGAAAAGTGCGTTCTTATCTGGAGGAACTGTGTATAATTAGTTTTGGCTGGTAATGTAAGTAATTCCCAGCGTTGCATTAAAATAGGTTTTGCTTTTAAAATCAGGTTTGTGTTTTATTAAGTTTGACGAAGCCTGGATCAGAACACCCACATGTTCTCAAATGCATAAATACTTCCTGTGCTTGGTGTTAAAATTTACAATTGTATCCTCAAGGCTAAGTGGACCTGAGTGAATGTACTCCATCCCTCTCTGCAAATGACAAAACTGTTTTAGAACTATAATGAAGATTCTTCATTATGAATGAAAAATTAGCAGCCAAATGCACAACAACAAAAAAATATTTCTGAAGGGAAAAGCATGAAGGGAAAAGAAGCATTTGAATTTCCGCCACAGTTTATTCCTTCTAATGCACAAATATCACCAAAAGTGCAATAGAAATAAGTTGTTTCTATGTTATTTATTTTACTTATTCTTCAAATAACTACTCTTTTAGTTCATTGAGCAGCCAT
The DNA here is from genome assembly GCF_900518735.1 of Pseudonaja textilis. The sequence continues at coordinate 2,535,115 of NW_020769366.1, read as the reverse complement.
TCTCTTTTCCTTCCTTTTTTAAAATTCATATTCATTCTCAATCTGATATTTTCAGACAAATTTCTTGGAGTCCTCTCTATTAATCCACATTATCATTACTAGCTTTATACATATGAAAGGACATATACATATGAAAAGGACATATACATATACATACTAGCCTTATACATATGAAAGGACATATTTTTGTTTTAAAATCAGGGTTTATCTTTATTTTTTGCAAGATTAATTTTCTATATATCAGTTGCTCTGGACATAACATTTGAACCGCACTTAGCAGACTTATAATACGTACAAAAAAGTCCTAATACATTTCATAGTACCAATTTCAGGGCATATCTTTTCCTCGCTAGATAATTAGATATGTAATTATACATATCCATACTTCATACATTCAATCAATATACACCTACCACTTGTTTGCCACTTTTATTAATTTTTTCTACCAAGCTCTTCACTCTTTTGAGAAGCCAAATTAGATCACAGTTATACTTGCAGTAGACCAGGCAACAAATAAAAAGTTTCCTCAATAAAGTATTGGGCTTGGACTAGGGAAAAATGTTCAGGTGTAGAAGATGCCTCCATGCTCAAATTACCAGTTCTTAGAACAACCTAGCAGAGAAGAGGCAACCTATATACCATCCTAAGTTAAGAACCGCATATAAATAAAAGAAACATAATGTGCCTACAATCATAGGCATTTGAAATATAGCACAAAACTGTGCATCCTCAAAGATAATGAAATCTCACTTCTTCAAATTGTAACTTGTAGAACTGATCCTTCTACATAAGAAAATTGACATCCTCACAAGTTAAACATTAACACTCAGTCTCCAGGCAAGCAAAATTTAACCTATATTTTCAAATCCTCAAACCTGACTTTCATGTTAACTATTGAAGTTTCATTTTCACTTCTGAAGGTCCTCATCACATTACACTAGACTTTCCCTTCCTCCCACCTTCCAAAACCATTTCAGTACTGCTGATTTGACATTTATGTTTGACAAGAGAGAGAATAGATTGAGATGAACTCTCACACCAAACCATTTCACCTCCTGCCTGTGGAAAGCTTCATAAATCTTGAAAGAAAGAAAAAGGAAGAGTAATACAAATGGAAAGTGCCTGAGCCACCGTTGATTTGGACTTAATCATCATCAAATTCTCTAGCAAATCTTTCCTGATCTTTGATTTAATGAAATAAATAATAGCAACACTTAATTTGTGATGAAGAGAAAGATTAAAGCTGAAATTCTGCATAGTTCATAGTACCTAAATTGATTTCCAAATAATTATATATAGGCACTTGATAATCAATATAAGTAAAAAATAAGAAAGCTAAAGAAGCTCAACCCTGTCCTACAAATATTATCTTTTGTTGATTAAAGATGCCTATGGGATTACCAGAGGGATTTGGGTTTTTTTTGCTTTTTTTTTGTTTTTTGCGTGTGTAAAATTGTAGAAATGCATTAGAAATTCATTTTTGCTTTTTGAACTTTTCAATTCAACCAAGCATATGTAAATTGCTATTGTTATCAGTTACTTCAGTTAATGACCTTTTATTTTCCATCCATCCAGGTTATCTATGCTCTAAATATTGGAAGCACTATTAAAATACACTGAAAACATGAATCATCCGTCACAGATGAAAATGTGTTTTGCTTTTATTCATATAAGAAATCTTAATCTTAATGAGAAAAACTGAAAAAGTGAATGAAATCTACTAAATTCTCATAAATTACAAATAGAAATAAGATATTTGCATTAAATCATAAGAGATATCAGAACAGAACATCTAATCAACACATAGAATAAGACTATAATATAAAGAAAAGAAAACATACTGAATGTAAAAAAAAAAAAATTCAAATCCCATTTCTCCCCCCAAAACCAGAATTATCTCATCTCTACTATATGTATATTGTTGCCTCCTGAGATAAATCATATGAATTCAGAATTTGACTTCCATTATTCACATTTATATAATTGATATCAGAAATGATGTGACTTGTAGCAATGATATTATGGATGATATTTCAAACCTCATACCTTGTCCCTTTGCTGATACTCTCACACACCATTAGAATTCCTTCTCATTTGGTCTTTAAAACGTAGAAGGTATGTCTATTCTCTTTTTTCTGTATTTTTGTGATTTTTTTTTCCTTGTGAGCTTCTTCTTCATAAAATGATAGATATACTTCCTAGAATTTCACTTGTTTAAGGTTCTATTGTCTATGAGTTCCCTAATTTAAATGGCATACTTTAAAATATTTCATTCTGAAACTTTCTCAATAATAAAGTTGCTGGGATTAAATGCGTATAGATCCGTCCTTATTATGTGCATGATATAAGATGACATTTGCTGTTTATCCAATGTAAACAGTTACAGATATTTTTCACTGAGCTTATATTTTTAGCTAAAACAGCCTTTCTTGCCCCACTCCCTTTTAACTGATAAAACATGATGATTTCCACCTTAACTAAAACTGTCATGTCTGCTCATGTTTATGTAAAATAGAAAATTTGGAAGAAGAAGGAAGAGAAGAAAGGAACACAGTAACATCAGAAGAAAATATCAAAGCACCTGTCACAACATCTTAAGGCTTTTATCAAAGTAGTAAGAGAATACATTAAAGTAACAATATAGGTAGCTTACATGTGACAGGATTACTAACTCAGCAGTATATTTGATTAACATTAGTATGTACAAGATTTACATGTATGCTTTGTTTATGAACCCAGAATCTATTTAAATATTACAATGAAAAATATGATCTAGTAAAAATCAGTTTTATTTTTTTTTCAACAAAAATGCTTCTTTTTCTACCATTTTTCATATCAGCAGTATAAATTACAACATATATTTCCTTGCCTTTCATCTTCCTTATATAGACCTTTGAAGTCTAAATGCATTCTTTAAAATGTATTTGTATTCAAGGCATTGTATAATATATTTTAAAAACACAGATCATGCTACTATTTATAAAGCAACACTTTATATGCAATATTATGTTGAATGGATAAAGCTATGGTTCAAGGAAAAAAGGAAAGAGAAAATTTAAGGTACAATCCCAAAGGAATATTAAAGGTTGCATTACAATAAGTATATCAACATTAGGTATATACTTAAAATACAAGCAGTCAACAACAAAATATTACTTCCCTAATAGCGTTTCCCTAATAGTCAAAGAAACATGGGAGAAACAGAAAACATATTTTATCAAAGTATATATATTTATTTGTGTGTATCTGTATTAACAGTTGTAAAGCTTATTTTAACACTGCCTGATCTAAATGGAAGAAAGCATATGAAATTGTCCCATATGAAATATAGGAATGAATGAATATATAAAAGAAATTTATTTTAACAACAATGCAGCATGTCAAAATAATAAAAACCCCAAATCCAATTTGTACTGGTGTCTCTAACCTAGCCATTAATGTTGCTATGGATATTTTTCTGGGGGAATCCTAATCAGTAACTATTGTTTTAATTTAAGTTTAATTAAATAGAAAGTTGACATACTGCAAAGCAAAGGACCACCCTACACAATTATCTTTATTTTCAAGAATGCCCTTTGGGTCTACTTTGTTGGCATTCTTATAAAAAAAAAATAGTAGATTGCTATAGGCCAGTGCTTTAGCTGAAAATGTACCCATCTCCTTAGAAAAACAGCAAACACCCCATTGGAGGGATTATCTATAGTTGAGATGTCCAGGCCAATGGGACAGAATATTATGATAACCTATGCAAGTTATTATAATGATTTTGTGAATAAGAGGGCTGATTTTCCAGAGGGTTGGAAAAGAGCTGATGTGGTTCCCACCTTCAAAAAAGCCAAAAAAAGACCCAGGAAACTATAGACCAATCAGCCTAATATCAATACCCGGGAAGATGCTGGAAAATATAATAAAAAAAACAGATCTGCCAACATCTAGAAGCGAGTAAAGTATTAACTAGAAGTCAACATGGGCTTGTTAAAAACAGATCATGCCAAACCAACCAACCATACTCGATGAGTAGTCCTTAATGGGTCTACGTCTACATGGACGGAAGTAAGCAGTGGGGTACCACAAGGTTCCATCTTAGGCCCAATACTCTTCAACGTCTTCATAAATGACTTAGATGAGGAAATAGAAGGGGAACTTGCCAAATTTGCAGATGATACTAAGCTGGCAGGAATAGATAACATCCTAGAAGATAGGCTCAAGATCCAGATGGATCTTGAAAGACTTGAACACTGGACCCTATCTAACAAAATGAAATTCAATGTAGAGAAAAGTAAAGTCCTACACTTAGGCAAAAAACCCCAAAAGTACACATAGACTGGGTGAAACCTGGCTTAATAGCAGTAACTGTGAGAGGGATCTTGGAGTCTTAGTGGACAACCAATTAAACATGAGCCAATAATGTGTGTCAGCAGCCCAAAAAGCGAACGCAATCCTAAATTGCATTATCAGAGGGAAACAATCAAGATCAAGTGAGGTAGTAATACCATTCTATAAAGCCTCCGTACAGTCACATCTCGAATACTGCACTATAAAAAAAGATGTTGAGACCAGGAGTGGGATTCTACTGGTTTGGCCCAGTTCAGGAGAACCAGTAGCTCTGGAGATCAGCTGGGAGCGAACCAGTTCCCTTGAAGATCAAGGTTTTTCCTTTTCCCCCCCACCAATCAATTTAGATTAGTTAGAAGGCAGGAAATCATCAGATTTCCTGCTTTCTAACGTATCTAAATCATGTTGATCACCCCCCTCAATGTTGTACTTCTCCACCCAGGAGGCTCCCCTGAGGCCCAGGAAGCAAAAAACAGGGGTATAAGGGGGTGCTGCATGTAAGGCAAATTTATTTATTTATTTTTTTGCCTTCTGGGCAGCACCCCCCTGGGCCCCATTTTTGCCCCCCAGAGGCTTTCTGAGGCCCAGTAGAAAAAAAACATGCCCACCCAGACACATGACCACCAGGCCACGGCCACCTAGTCACAGCCACCTAGCCATACCCACAGAACCGGTAGTTAAAAAAATTTCCATTCCACCCCTGGTTGAGACTCTAGAAAAAATGCAGAAAAGGACAACCAGAATGATTAGGGTACTGGAGACAAAAACATATGAAGAACTGGGCATGGCAGTGAAGAGAAGGACCATTATAGCAGTGTTCCAATATTTGAGGAGCTGCCACAGAGAAGAAGGGATCAAGCTATTTTCTAAAACACCTGTAGGCCAGACAAGGAATAATGGATGGAAATTGATCAAGGAGAGGTTCAACCTAGAAATAAGGAGAAATTTTCTGACAATGAGAACTATCAACCAATAGAACAGCTTGCCTTCAGAAGTTGTGGGAGCTTCATCACTGGAGGCTTTCAAGAAGATATTGGACTGCCATTTATCAGAAATGGTGTATGGACTCCTCCTTGGGTGGAGGATTGGATTAGATGACCTACAAGGTCTCTTCCAACTCTGTTAATCTGTAATCTGTAGTCATCATCATCATCATCATCTTAATGGAACAAATAATCCACCCAGGGTATTTTAATTTAAAAAAATGTCATACTACTTATTTTCATTAGATTTCATTTGATTTATAGCATTCATTGATTCAATCAATCAATCACTTTCTGTAGCTGCAGATATCAGTGAATGACTCTGCGTGGCTTACAGTTCAAAAGTATATCACAATTAGAACATTAAAAAGATTTTAAAAGCATGTCTTTTGGGGAGGTCCTCAAGGTGACAATCAACATTTAAAATAAAAAGAGACTGTTGTAAAGAGTAAGGCTGATGGAGATATACAGGAGTGGGAAAAAGAAGCATTTTTTAAAGTCCAGATTTTAAAGATAACACTTGGATGTGATTCAGACAGATGCTTCCCTAATTCATTGAGCTATAAGAACAGGAAGGCACAGCACAATCAACTTGCAAGATTGTTATCACAGCCAATCTTAAAAAAAGTAGTGTTAGCTTTCTCATAGAGATGATTTCCTGATCATGTAGTGGGTCTGACAATATAAAAAAATGAAAATATAAATTAAAATGAATAATATAATAAAAATTAATATTTGTTTGACCAGTAAAAGAAGGAGTCTGATGTCACCTTTTTAGAACAACAACTTTTATAAATGGGTATAGGCTTTTGTTCCATCGGACTTTTAGATCCTATAAACCAACGCTGCTTTCCTACAGAAAACAACAAGGACAATTGAGAATGTCAGGCTGGGAAGAATACAGAATTGGATATTGAGGTAACCTTGACAAAGTGAAACTGACTTTTAAAGATGCAAATATCTGTGTCCCATCCCTGCAATTCAACCGTCATTTTTGTAATGTTAAGTGTGTCACTAATGGTCAGCACACCGTGCAATTCAATAATATTAGCAAACCCATCAAATAATTGTTTTTAATGAAGCTACAGTAAGAGCGTAAGGTGTTCCTTTTCTTTCTTTTCCTTTCCTTTTTTAAAAAATGTATATTTATATACTTAAGAAACCTCCTTCCATCTCACAAGTATCTTCTCTTTTGACAAAACATATGCCAGATCACACTGAGTTAAGAAAGTTAACAATAAACATAGGAAGGCTTGACTCATTAATTATCTCCCGCTACACACACTTAAAATGCTCCCAGGAAGTCCCATTTTTATACGCTTTTGTGCAGATATCCAACAGAGGCCATGACAATCTTTTCAACAGATTTATGCATACACATTTCGGCACCACTCAGGGAATAATGTCACTATTTGTTTCAATAGTCAACAATCTTCTGCTTAAAAAAAAAAGAGTAATAACAGCTTAATTCTAGATAGCAGTAAGCACTGAAATTTATTTAAATAAAAAGCAACTGTAGATGACCATGAAAGGCAACATTATTTTAAGATAAGACAAGGTGACATTGTGAAGTTATCATTTGCAGCCTCTGAATGTCTACCTTCAAATCCACTATGGTGCAACTTCTGGGGCTTCTTCTACAGGTCACTAAATCACAGGCATTAGTTTTGTTGAAAGGTTGCACTTTAGTATTAAGGTAACATTCTTGAATATAGTTCATAAGCAAGCCACAGCAGGAATATAAATCTAATTCTTTCTATACAATATGTATTCTGCTGCAAGATGTCTTTTAATTTAACCATAAGAGAACAATTTCCAGTATATGCTACTGAAGGAATGAAGTAAAATCATGATTAACAGATAACATGCCTCCCCTGCGGTCTCCCCAACAATTTGTAAAAGCTGTCATAATATTATATACAAACTGTATTTCAAAAAACCTTATGTTTCATTTGTATATTTTAAGGTCTAACTACAGAAAACATTTTACTTGGTTTATTTTAATATCTTTTCCACCCTTGCTGGGTTATTAGTTAAAGCTTCCTTATGCATCCTGAGGTCATTCTAATAAGGGATGGATTCATGAGTGCTTCATGGTGAGATTAAGATACATATTAAAACATATACTCCAAAATATTATTCCTTCTTGGAGATCACATTTTACATCATACATGATTGAAGGCAAAACAAGTTTGACACCCCTGCTATAAAGCCTTTATCAATACATTAAAGGGATTTGTAGTGTATTCAAATAGAGACTCCTAAGAATACACTCCTATTGGTTAGTTAATGCAACGAAATGATTGGTTAATAATGACAGTTACCGATTGGCCGCCTAAGCGGCGGGAAGTTTAAATTGATTGCAAGCCGCGAGCAGCTGCTATAAAAAGGGTTGCTGCGGCTCGACTTTAGTTGAAGTTACTGGTTGTAAATAAAGAGCTGAATTCAACTCCGGTCTCCGAGTCTGCTTAATCCTGGTGACAGAACAGGATTAGATTAGATATTTTAGTTCACAACCATAATAAATCCTGAAAAGCATAGTCAGTAGATAGGGATTATTAGAATTCAGATTACGATGCAAAATAACTTGGATTGCACTTGATTTATTAAACTTACATTAAGATATAGAAATGGTAGAGAAATCAGTTTGGCACACTAGTACACAAATATATTGTTTTCATTTTTCTGACCAATGAAATTGAGGCTTGACCATTTATATCCTCAGCTTCAGGAAGGAAGGAAGGAAGGAAGGAAGGAAGGAAGGAAGGAAGGAAGGTGCAAGCACCGGAGGAGTTAGAACTCCTCCCCTTATTCTGATGTGGATTTAGTCAAACAGAGAACCAACCCCCACTTTCAGAGCTGGAATTTTTATGGTCCCTTCTCCTCTTGCTATCCCTCCAAGAGGTGACAAGTTTCTAGACATTTCTAGAAAGGAACGAGAATGGTCTCTCTGAAATAGGTAATCCCCAGATAGTTTAGGTGCCATTGCAAATATATTCTCCTTAGATCTCAGTTGATGGCCAATATATCTGGCCAGGTTATATGAAGAACCATTTCTCACCAATTACTTCTACCATTCCCATCAGGTCCAGCAGGAAAGTCATGTTGCAGGTCACATCTCCTAAGGAGTTTTACCTGATGGGACCCAGAAGATGACCCTCTTCTACTGTAGCTCCTGTTCTCTTTAACATCACCTCCCTCAAGTTGATATTAAGCCCCAACCTATGGTGCCTCTCAGAAAGTCTCAAAATATGCTTTTTTTCATCAGGTCTGGGAATCTCCTGGCAACAAAGAATGCATGTACACATAGCACATGCATGCTATTAAGATGCATACATATAGCATCTTAATTTAAGTGTCTTACAATTTTGTTTTTACATATATTAATTATTTATTTCCAGATCCCTTCACAAGTGGATTACTGCCTTCCTGTCAAATAGGCAACAAATAGTAAAAATAGGAAATGCCCTAACAAACCCTGCACCAGTTATCAGGGTGTCCCCCAAGGCAGCGTTCTAGGACCCACACTCTTTACACTCTATACAAATGACCTTTGTGATCACCTTATTAGCAACTGCATCCTCTTCGCTGATGATGTAAAACTATTCAACACCACCGTCAATGCTAACGTCCTTCAAAAAGATCTTGATTATGTGTCTGAATGGTCTAACAGTTGGCAACTCCAAATCTTGACCAATAAATGCTCTGTCCTACACATTGGTTAAAAAAAAAATCTATATACCAGATACGAGCTAGGTGGATATGACCTTGCTGATGATGCACACTCTGTCAAGGAGGTCTCATATCGAATGACCTAAGCACCAACGCTCACTGCAACAGTATTGCCAAAAGGGCTTTAAGAGTTGTAAATTTAATTTTATGAAGCTTCTCCTCTGGTAATACTGATTTGCAAACTAGGGCACTCAAAACCTTTGCTAGACCAATACTTGAATTCAGCTCTGCTGTCTGGAATCCGCATTGTATATCAGACATAAATTCAATTCAGCAAGTCCAGAAGTATTTTACCAGAAGTGTACTACATTCCTCTGTTCGCAACAGAATACCCTACACTACCAGACTTGAGATTCTAGGCTGAGACAACCTTGAAATACGCCGACTAAGATTGGACTTAAGCATAGTATATAAAAACATATGTTACGTCTTACCAGTTAATGAATATTTCAGCTTTAACCACAACAACACAGGAGAAACAGATATAAACAAAATGTAAGCCACTCCAAACTTGATTGCAGGAAGTATGATTTCAGCAACAGAGTGGTCAATGTCTGGAACTCACTACCTGATTCTGTTGTCACCTGGTCAAACTCCCACTACTTTACCCTCAAACTAACTCCTATTGACCTCACTCCATTCCTAAGAGGTCTGTAAGGGGCATGCATAAGCGCACCATTGTGCCTACCGTCCCTGTTCTATTGTCCCCAGTTCTTAGTTCCTATTTGTCACATGTAAACTATGTTTATTCTTATTTCTATTGTATTGTAAGCTTTTGACAAAATAAATAAATAAATAAATATATTAATTATGTAATTGTTTTAACTGGTTTTTATATTTTAATAGTTTTATTCTGCACAGCCCAGAGATGGTTGTGTGAGATTAGTTATATAAATGTGATAAATAAATAAATACTTAAATAATTTCGTTAAACTTCCAGATCTCTTGGTGCTGCCTAACCTGGTTATTTTATCTACCAGCCTTAACTGCAACTTCCAATCTTCTCCCACACCCTCCTCAAAGTTCCAAAGAGAATAGAGAAGGAAGCAAGGAAAACAGTATCTTCTGATCTCTCTCAGGCAGGAAAAAACAACAACTTTCTTTAATAACATTTATTTTTCCACCATAAATAAACGGAACTGTATATTTTGATGGTAAGAAAATTCATTTAGAACAAAATTGTATAGGAAGCTGCAGCAAAACAAATATGTTGTGATAAATATTTGTTTGGTGTAGCATCCTATATAACTCCGTAGCAAGAAAACCTGGCCTTGATGGAAGGAAAAACCAAGAAATTATCAATTAATATAAATGGATTGAATTTCCCTATGAAAAGGAAAAAGATGTTTGCACAATTAACAGAAATTAAAATTAGATATAATTTGCCTCTAAGAAGGCCACATTAAAAAACAACATAGTAAACTATTGGAATATTCCAAAATTGGGAAATTATATTCTTTGTTAGCACAACAAAAGAAAAGAGGGGTGAAGACACTTCTAATAGCAATATATGTGCCAAACAACAAACAAGAAGAATTCTATAAAAAATTGCTTAAGAAGATAATGGAAATGGAATATGAGAATATTTGTACGGTAGAAGATTTAATGCAGTTGTAAATATAAAACTGGATTACAGAAGTAGTAAAATAGGTTAAAAAGCAAGGAAGACTCTCCCCAGGACTTTCTCAAAAATGGTAGAAGAAATATTCAGGATGTATGGAGAAAAATAAATCCAGAAAAAGTCAGTATATATTCTATTCAAATAAACATCAATCATGGTCTAGAATAGATATGATATGGATGCTGCTGGAATTAAGAGCAAATGTGCAAGAGATAGAGATAGAAACGAACATATGGGTGGACCATAACCCAACAAAACTTAGCTGGAAGGGACAAAAGAAAAAGTTCAGATGGACATTCAACCCATTGGTATACATTCATACAAACAACAGGAAAAGAAATGGAATTTTTCTTCAAGGAGAATAGGAAAGAAGAGACTTCATTAAAAAATGTATGGGATACAGCCAAAGCATTTATTAGGGGATTAGCTATAATTTACATAGAAAGGAAGAATAAGAAAAAGAAAAAATACCAAAAGAACACAAAAGACTTGAAGCAGAACTAAGAACCACAAAAAGGAAACTTAAAAAACCTAATGGAAATAATAAAACACAAATTAAATTTGATGGGAAAAAGAAGATTTGGCACAACAAATTAAAAAAGCAAAACTTTTTTTTAAATGCTAATAAACTAGGAAGATGGCTAGCATATAAATTGAAAAAAAGAAAAAGAGAAGAAATTGATAAGTAAATTACAAGATGAGGAGGGAACCCTACAATATCAAAATGAGAGTAAAAAGAAAATTCAGGAATTCTACAGAAAACTAGATGACCAAGGAAAAGTGTCAGAAAAAAATAAATAAAGCAATATCTGGAAAAAGCAGAATTACCAAAAGTGTCTGAAACTGTGAAAGTTATGCTAAATGATAGAAAAACAATGATGGAACTAACAGAGGCAATTAAAAGACAAAAGAATAACAAGTCACCAGGACCAGATGGACTACCGGCAGAAGTTTATAAATATTTACAACATACACTAAGTTCATCAGTTAGAAGCTAGGATACCAAACACCTGGATGGAGGTAAATATTATTTTAATTCCTAAAGAAGATTCAGATTTAACACAGGTGAAGAATTATAGACCAATATCACTACTAAATGCAGATTATAAAATATTTGTTTCAATAATAGCAGAAAGACTTAAAAGATTTTTGAATAAATTTTTACATCCAGATCACAATGATTTCTACCTAAAAGACAAATTAAAAATAATCTGAGACTTATTTTAGATACAAAAACAAATGGCATTGATCTTTTTAGATGCAAAGAAAGCATTTGATAATGTAAGTTGGCAATTTATGATACAACAATTAAAATGCATGGACTTCAGTGAAAAATTTATAAATATGATAAAGACAATATTCCAGACAAATGGCAAAAGTGATTGTGAATGGGGACTCGGCAGAGAATTTTAATACAAGGAAAGGCACAAGACAAGGATGCCCGCTGTTCCCATTACCGTTTATATTAACACTGGAAGTGCTAAACAGAAATATCAGACAAGACTTAGAAATAAAAAGCATGGAAATAAAAAAGGAAAAATACAAATTACAAGCATTTGCAGATGACCTGGTATTTATTCTAGAAGAACCATTAGAAATACCAGTCTGACTTTCTGTAATGGAAGCACTTACACATCCAAATGTTATTAATTTAGAAAAAAAATTGTAACATATAAAGACATCTTAAATGAAGAAGGGGAACTCAGATCTAAGCAGGAATTGCAGAAACAAGGGGTGGACTTAGCATGGTGGCCACACCTGCAAATATAGCCAAGATATGAGAAAGATACAAAGACACATGGTTTCTATAAAAAATAGACCAGATACTCCTAGGAACAGATAAAAATTAATAAAGAAAATATATAATTATCTACTAAATATTAAGATGGAAGATGAATAAGTGAAAGAAACAATGATTGTATGGGCAAATATTTTTGGATATATAGTAGCATTGGCTAAATGGCAAAAGATTTAGGATAGAAACTATAAATTAATAATGGCAACAACCTACAAGGAAAATCTCTATGAAATGTTTTACAGGTGGCATTTACCACTGGCAAGATTAGCTAAGATATTCAAAAACATGTCCACTAAATATTGGAAGTACAACCAGATACCAGGTTCTTATAACCATATCTAATGGACATGTCCAAAGGCAAAAGAAAATTTGCACAAAAATGAATACATCATTAGAAAAAATGATAAAGCAACATATAGATTCAAAACCAGAAATATTGTTGTTAGGTATAATACCAGAAAACTATAGCAAAGGGAATATATATCTAATACTACACGTGCTGACAGCAGCGAGAATTGTAATTTCCACAACATTGGAAGAATGAGGATATTCCTACAGAGAAGATAATTAAAAGGATATTAGATTGTGCAGAGATGGATAGTTTGACACTAAAAATAAAGGACAGCAAAGAAAGAATATTTCTTAACATGGGATGTGTTTTACTAGTGGCTAGATAACAGAAGTAGAAATTAGAAGATAAAAGATTACTACTACAAGTAAATAATGAAAGATCATGATATTTTAGTAAACAATATACAATTACTATTATTAGTGTTATTGTAATTAATATTGGACTGTATAAGTAAATTAATTCAGACAATGCAATGTTCACTAAGCGCTTATGTTGATTAAAATAAAAAAAATAAACAATAAACAACTCTTAAGCAGCTATAGTCTGAAGTATTAGATGATTGTATTTCTATCCAACATGATGATCTGGAATGTACCTAATACTGACTTTGCACTCATAGCAAGCTAAAAACAAGACATTTATGTGAACTGGGCTGCTGTAATATATAACAGTTTACTCAATATCTAGGATGGTTTGTATAGACTGCAGAATTAGCCAAAAGTTTCCCAATAAGAATATGATATTTCCTAATTGATTTAACTCTCGAATCTTCCTTGGATCTTTTCATTTCATTTCACCCTGCAGCTGAAAGGAAGAATGAGTATACCAAAACCACTGTCTTTCAACTTCTTCTTATTCTCTGTCATTTCCATTTATCAATCAGTCCCCTCTGATCTTCATCAATATGGGCCACTGTTAAATCAGCTATTTAGATGCTGCTGGACTCATATCAGGTTTTTTGAGATTAGCAGTGAAGAACTTATTCCAGTTCATTGAAGGTACAGGAATTCATTGTGCTTTCCAAAGTTGATGAGTGGTTTCCTGAAACTAACAAAAATATCTTTCAGTATAGCTGACTAGGGGAAGTAGAAGAAATTTGTCATGTTTACCCAGATGGAAATAACAGTTTCCTGAAATAGACTAGAGACCATTAGGAGTAAATTAACAAACAAAACTAATTTATCTTTGTTTTTTAAAGCATTCAGCCGGGAGTCTGTGCAAATATATTTGATTGCAAGAGGAATCATATACAACTATAATACAATTTTCTTGAGTATGGTAGACTTACTCAAGAATTACTTCTCATTGTCAGCGGCCATGGACAATCAACTTCTATTGATCAATTGTGTTTCTGAGCAAAAAATACAGATTTCCACTGATACCAACACTTCAGGGCTGTTTGATTATACAAGACACTTTTGGCCTGAAACTAGATGCAGAAAACAGGAAGAAAGCAGGTTGAAGGGCAGAAGAGGCCCATAGTAACAAATGAAAAATAGATAAGGTGTTAAGTACTAATAAAGTGGAATGTAGCAATGTAAGAAAGATTTGTTGTACATGGTGGGATTGTAGTCGAGTATACACTCAAGAAGAATAAGATTTTATGGTCTAAGGAGGGAAGTCATGAAGAAAGGTTTCATAGATAATCTCTGGTGCCAGACCAAACCATCCCTAAACTGATGCTTCAATCCACGGTATCATATTCAAGAATTATGGAGAAAATACAATCCCAAATAAATAAATATTATTTAAGTTTGCAGACCAACACAAGTGGAAGACAATTGGAAGACTTGGCTGGCATTTTTTGTGAAATATGTAAAAGAAAAAAAAAAAACCACCTTGAGACTAGAACAATTCTGTTCTAGAACAATCCTCTCTGAAAATCTGTAAAAAAAACTTATCATACATGCTGTCAGGAATTTAGGCCCCTGAATGAATGCTGCAAGCTCCTCAGCTGTAGGCCAGGACAACAAATACTACAGATAAAAAGAGGCCAATTCCACCTTTCATTGTCTACATAACTGAAGGAGGGGAAATTGACCTCAAAATTGACCCCTTCCAACAATTGATGCAGTGTGAGGAAAGGGAAAAAAGGAGTCTTCCTTCTTTCCCATTTTCTTCTGAAATTCTTTCTGAGTTCTCACTCAGAGTATAACATAATCGACTTTCAAGGAGGCACACTTTTTACAATTCAAAGTAAAAAAAAACAAAATAATGGGGGCACTTTTTTTTAAAAAAAGAGCAAGGTATGAAATGTCATTGTTCCTTTACTCTTAAAATTAAATAATAATTTATGGCTACCACTAGTAATTCAGTGACTAGAAAATGAGTGAAAATGCGCTCCACTGCCTACATCTATCTATCTATCTATCTATCTATCTATCTATCTATCTATCTATC
>NW_020769366.1:2442241-2514127 GCF_900518735.1 Pseudonaja textilis | reverse complement strand
ACAACCAAAGATCCACATACAAATACCCGCGAGAACCTCAGAAAACATATATATATATATATAATATACAAGTTTTTTTAAATTGTTAACTGGATCTATAGGTAAAAGCTATTTATTTTTATTGCAGTATTAGTTTTAGGGTTTCCCAATAGCAATACAATTAATATCAAGTTTAAGATTATTTTAGAAGTAATAAGTATTTTGAATTACTAGGCTCTGTAAATATGAAGATGTCCCCATCTAGACATACCATTTATAAGCCAAAAGGAAATAAATATGCTTAAATTTCTTTATCCTGCATTTAAGTAGAGCCTAGGATATGATATGTGGCAAAATTGGCCTTAAACTACTGTTTTTTTGTTTTTCCTCTTAAAGCTATGAATTCATAATATATGTAAAAGTATGCACAAGACAGAAATAGTTTTTAAAATGCTTATAAATAAATTTAAGAAAGAGTGGCCCCATATCAGAAAACCACCTAAAAATGTCTATTGTACTTTTGGGAAAAAAATGAGTATAGTGGAAAAAGATATTTTGAGATTTGATGAGTATATATCTTTTCAAATAAGTACGGTAGCTAATTTTATCATCCTGATATATGCATCCAATCCATTCTTTCCTGTCAAGGTTTCACATTTCCAAACTTCTTATAAAGATCATTTTTTAAACGGTGCTATAACTTTAAAGAAAAAAATATACAACTTTGCAAAGCAAAATATAATTGCTTTGTTACTTTATCTACACACATACACACAAACCCCAAAACAAACACATTTTCCCAATTGCAATTTGAAATTATTCTAAGTAGAAACTATTCCAGGCCTCACCCAATTAGCAGTAATAGGATTAATACATAGTTGTGGAACTGAAGGTTTAAAGCAGGAAGGGAAAAAATTGGCAAATACATATTGCATAAACCAAATCAAACTCAAAATGAATATGCAGCTTTTCATAAATTAAGTAGAACTTGATATTTTAAGATTTCTTTTTCTTGTCACACATATATTTATTTCCCAGTATTTGGTTTTATCCTTATGGCTAACAATAAGCCATATCCTTATGGCTAACAATAATCTTCTCCCTTTGACTTCACGCTCTTCATAATAAAAATTGTTTCAAATATTGCTGTAAATAGTGAAAATTTGTCAACAAAATCTGTCTGGCAAAAGGGACCTGGTTAGCCTGTCTCAGGGCTGTCAAACTGACAGCCTGCAAGCCGGATACATCACACACCGGCCACACCCACACCAGGTTTAGCGAAGGGTGGGAAAGTCCTGATACGTCACATGTTGCTGCTATGATGATATCAGTTTGACATCCCTTGCCTAACTCATTGAACTAACCCATTTTTTTTATCCCGACTTAATTTATCGTTTTTCAATTTAGAAACCTTCAACTGTGTTGTGATGGAAACTCAAAACGTCCAAGCAGCTAGCATATTTGCTTTACCCTTTGATAGGATACTAAGTTTTGAAAGTTCTTCTGGAACACCAAATGAGAAAGCCATGCAAAATAGCTCTGGTAGAGAATCTTTAAGACAACAATGCTCTTCAGCTTAAGTTAGAAATACAATATCCGCTGCAGCCTTTTGTAGGTATCAATAGTTCGATTACTTCTATCCACCAATGCCTTCAAAACTGTCTTTCTCACTGCCTGCAAATTTCTGCAATATTCTTATCATTTATGTTCATCCTGACCTACATTTTGATTTGTTCTCTTAAAATTTGTTTAAATAAATATATATATAACTTTTCTTAACCATACCCACCCTTCATACTTAGATTATGCTTAATTTTGATTTGTAGTTGTCATTAAAACTCTGAATTTTCCAAGCACATTTTGGGCTTCAAGAATCTATTTTTAGAATAATCATGGTTTTAGTTAAAACTTTTCTATGTGACAATATTTTTGTTCAAATATTGCTTACCCATAAGCTTTCTCTTTTTAAAGTATACTGCTGCTATTAAATAATCAGGAGTATCTGCAGGAACCTTAGAAAATAAAGGTCTAAGATTAATTGGTACCAACATTCAGTTTTTAGAAACATGCTTGATATTTGACAACAGGCTGAGATAGGCTGTGTAATTATTGCCCCAATCACATGCCCTCTGTCATTTTGCAACTATAGCAAAACTAGGAAATTCTTTCATTTATTAAACTGATAATATAGGAGTTAGATACTGGGAAGCATGTTAATTAGATGGTTGGTTCCTAATAGTAATGGATAAGAACAGATTAATATAAATGTTTTATTTCAAAGATTAGTCTATATCATTTTTTGCATTTTTTTTTTCTATTTTAAAATGCTTTTCATTGTTTAATGCATTTTAGATGTTTTGGGTTGATACAATTTACCGAGAATCTGGTTGGATTTCATCCGGAGTCATCAGTAGTTGTAGCCAAGGGATGAGGGAATGGGGAGAGGGTGGCAGTGCTGCCAGTGGCTGTGTGGGATCGGCAGGTAAGACGAATGATACAAGGGAAGTGCTTGCAGGCTGCAGGCCATAGAGGTGGCAAAGGCATTGATGGGTTGCCCAGAGCTGCTGCTGGGGCTCTACATGCCGATCTAGTTTGTGGCACCCACCCGGGGCCATAATGGTTTCAGTGAGTGATTCCCTTTTACTAGGATGCCAGTTTCCCTTTGCTTGCTTGTCCTGTGAGTGTACCCAAGGGCAGCATCTGACCAGGCTAGGGCAGGCCGGGACCGAGGCAGTGGGGGCTAGCCTCTCACTGTCTTCAGGGCAGCCACACAGGCCAGATTTAACCACATTGCGGGCTGAATTTTGCCCACAGGCCTTGAGTTGACATGTCTGCTTTAAAGGGATTTTGAAGTGGCTGATTTTTACACTGACATTGGGTAAAGGAATGTTGACAACACCAATCTAAATGAGTTGTTCAAAATTACAGTAAAGTCAGGATAACAGATTAGGATATTGGTCCAGTATAACAGCAGTGTATATTTTCATTAATACTTTCCCTTTCTAATTGGAGAGCATAAACAATCAATACCTATTGTAAGACTCGTTCCAACATAGATCATGAAAAACCGGAAAGTGTGTGTTATTTGTATGGTTCACGGACATAGGTAATTATATAAGAAACATGAGGCATTATCACCATTTTTAACAAAGCTTAAGAGCAACATTCCTCCATTAATCCAAAGGCTAGTTCTTACACAGACAGCCCAGCACTTTCCTCTGAATACTGCTTCATTTGTTATCTGTTCCCTGACCTGAAAAAAAAAGATCTTCCTTACTAAAGCAAAATTAATTTGACAAAACTTAACACCTCTGGCTTTCAAACCTCTGAATTTTAGGTCCAATTAGGAAATAGAATATGGATGTAATTCCAATAAGAAACAAAAGTATTTACAGGACCAACAACTATCTGCTCAAATTCCTTGTTCTGCCCCACCGCCAATGAATTTTAAACCCTTCACCTTTGCTAAGGCTATTCATCAACTTTAGAAAACAAGGAATTGCCTATCAATGCAGTGAACAAGTCAGTCCAGTGCTTGAGTGCTGTAGAGCTGAGTTCATCAAATGGCATATGATGATAGAGAGAATGAAAGATAAATAAAATAGAATAGTAAAAGGGAGAATACATGTCCCTTGGCCTTGACACAAGCATTTTAATATTTTTTTGCAAATCAGATGTGAGTCAAAGTCAAAAAAAAGACAAACTACTATATATATTTTTAGTCCACCTTTCAAAAATTTTCTTTTCCCCTTGAATAAGGAGACTTCAATTATTTAAATAATCAAAATTATTATACTAATGATTCTAACAATAAATAATTCGTGTCCTCTGTATTTGTCTAGATTATCTGAAAAACTCTAGTATAATTCAAACATTCAGAAAGGTCAAGTCTTAATAAAAAGGCATGGAAGTGACAAACCTTGATGCATTTTGCCTTAATAAACCAAGAGATCACTTGTGTATTTTGGCAGATAGTAACTGAAAGTGAAGATCTCCACTTTCCAGAGAGACACATTTTTCTTCAAATGAAATTAACTTCAGAAGCAAAATGAGAGTTCCTTTCCCTCATGATAAAGTTGACTGGATAAGCATTAAATCTGAAGTACAAGTTTAACAAACACATAACAATCTTAATACATCCTACAGGATGTCACAGAATTACCAAAGCTGCACATTTGGGATGTCAGCTTTTTAAAAATTCCATTATCCCAGCCCAGGCCATAAAGTTGTAGCATTCCAATACTAGCAGACTAGAACTCTCCTGCAATCACGGCATAACAACAGAACACAATCATCTCCCAAAAGAAAAAGGGGAGGCAGCTATAGTCTTGCATCACTGAACTTTCAAAAAAATTAAATAACTTTTAAAAATATAAACTACTATAGAATGAATGAATGAACTACTGAGGTAAAGAGAATGAAGACTTACAATTTTCATCTTGTTTCTGTCAAAGTCTAGGTTCCCATCACACTGGACTGTGGAAGTGAAATGTGTCACTACATAGTTTCATCCAGTAACAGCTGAACTTTAAGCTGATTTACTTTTGCCAGTAAGATTTTGCCTGTTTGGGTAAGGAATTTCTTTTTCATACTTATGTTCTAATTTGTATAGAGACATAAATAATATGATAAAATAATAAATGAACTATACAAAATCTCCCTTCGAACGATATCATTCTAGTATTCTGATACTTCAGGGGCTTTAGAACTGGCCCTCTGAAGTCCTCATTTTGCAATTTCCACAGCTTTCCTAAGTCCCAATTCTTCCCCAAACAATCTCCCATCATCTTGAAATGGACCACGACAAAATGAGCAAACAGGTTTACTTTGTTTGTAAACAGGTTTCAAACAGGTTTACTTTGTTTGTTTTTAAAAAAATAACAACAAAGCATTGAAATTTCACCTCTTAACCCAACATAAGGATAAATATATATTTCTCATCCCTCCTATTTTAAATTTAGCTCAAAAATCCTCAAAGGTTGGCCATGTCCGGCCATCCCTCCCAAATAATTCCAACTGAATGTAGAATCCCATCTTTTTAGATTTAAGTTTTAGACATCTTGGGTCACTTGTTTTTTTATATTCATGATGGGATAGATATTTTTAAGTAGTGGAGAACAAGAAGCTATCTAGGTTTGTTTAGTTTTATAGTGTCAGTCTTTTTAAATATCATAATCAGATTGGGAATTTTTTTTTATTTAAAAATGCTTTGCCCTATGTAGGATTAAGTGACCAGGACAAACTAGAAACTTTAGAAATGAATAATATTTTGGAATTAGAAAACAGTTGTACCAACAGAAAGGCATCTGGTATACTTTAAAAAGGAGTGCAAAGTATTAAATAAGATACACTGGCCTCTTCAATGATCTTAGCCAAAGGCCAAGAAGTGATGAAACTCTATCCTAGTCAGTGCATTTAAAATAATTTTTTCTTCATAATGCCTTTCCTATTATATTAACAGAGAGAAGAAAGAATATTCATGCAAAACCACAAAGATAATGCAAAAGTTTCTGTTATAAAGCCAATTAGCTGTAGGAAGAGGGGAAAAAAAAAACCTTCTTTAAACAGAAAATTAAATGAATGCCATAGCAGTCATGGGTGCCTTTAAGGACACAATCACTAATGTGCTATTAAAAATAAAATAAAAGATCAGAAGAAACAGTTGGCATTCAGTTAACAATCATATTTGGAGGCTTCTGGGAGACTTTGTTATTCCAGGGAAAAACTAAGTACAAGTCTCTTGGGATTATGTACAAAGGCAGAAGGAAAAATGGACATTTCTGAACCTCAAAGGTAACTGCTAGGCGAATAAAACAGCCTATTTTCAGTTCACCCACTCTTCCTCTCAGTGGGCAGGTACATTAAAATGTGTGAAAAGGAATGCTATTTGCTGAGGAGAAATAATTCAGCTACAAGTCAAAAATGTCCAGCTGGCATATGGCTTTAGAGTATACCTGTGTCTTTCTGTGCAGCTGTGATGAGATATGTGGTGTGTGTGTTGTGATGTGGTACTGGTGGTGGTGGTAGTGGTGATGGCAGTGTGGTGTGTGTGTGTGTGTATGTGTGTGTGAGTGAGTGAGAGAGAGAGAGAGAGAGAGAAAGAGAGATTTACAAAGTGACTCACACCATCTCACAAGATAAAAATTGATATACTTATTAAAATAGAAACAAATAACCAGGAATAAAAATATTGTACCATAATGGATTATCAAAAGGTTATACTTCTTATATTCTACTGCCCATCTGTACAACAGCAGGTTTCAAATGCAAGAGAATTTTGTAGGAGCACAATAAGTGTAAAGGTAATTCTCTAGTAGGTATTTCATAAGGCAGTTTTGTTGCTGTTGAAATCAGTCTCAACAATATTAACGTTTGACAGTAGAAAGATGAAACTTTATTTGCTTTTTAATACCCATTTACTTAAACATTACTAATGTAATATACACAGAACAAAATCAAATTATGGACTGATGCTCTACCCATTACTATCATGTGGCGGTCATAAAACTGTTTCTCCTATCCTTGATCTTGGAGGGTGGGTCTCAAGGTGTGTGAAACAAATTATGTATATTGTGACATTCCATGTACAGTGGAAAAGGACTTTCATTTGAAGAATAATATGGTTATTTCAATAGCAGAAGGTGAGAGAGAAATAAAGTCCACTGCATGAACAAACAGGAAGTAAGGATGGCTTGTAGGGATGGAGGATTGATATAATTAGTGGTACTGAGATAAACAAAATCAATTCCTTTCATTTTCCCCAAATTTTTGCTTTTTATTTTGAGTATTGCTTCTCACTTTTTCTGTGCTTTGCATCATGTAACATACTCCAAAAGAGAAGAATGTGATGAATGTCTATATATGTTGATATGACCTAATGTTGCACTATAGGTCTCCACATCCTAACAAAAATACTGTATAAAAGGGAATATTTTGGGAAACCTGCATTCCTACAAAAATTGCATAAAAATGTGAAAAACTATTTTTATTTTTAAAGAACAATTACATTTTGCTTCCAAATGTCCATAAGATACTTGGTTATGTAATACTAACTAGATGGACCATTAATATGGCGTGTTGTGAGATAGCTTTCTATATTATTTCTTATCATCCTTTGTACTAACCAATGATGTGTTTAACTAAGCTTTGCTAAAGAAAAAAATACATTTTTGTATTTTTGTAAAATGATACATGAAGAACTGAAATAATTAACATAAATACATAAAATATTCTTGTTAAAGAAAAATGTTTTTTAACTTATTCCCTCAGAACAGTTAAATTCTTTAATTGTTGGTGTGTTGGTTGGTATGTATATAAAACTTTTTCACAGCTCCTTCTTTTAAGTGGTACATAAAAGCATATAAATGATTTCAGATGTTTCAATTTTAAAGAAAACAATTTAATATGGTTATAACAGAAACCAAATGGAATAAGATTAGATGTTAGAAAAAAAAGTAACAGAAAAAAGATCATGGCTCTCCCCCTCCCATTAAAAAAATTAAATAGCTAGGA
Source organism: Pseudonaja textilis (assembly GCF_900518735.1). The sequence continues at coordinate 2,506,636 of NW_020769366.1, read as the reverse complement.
AGATCCCATGAATTTCCAAAAGAATAATAGTTTAGGGTTGAATTGTGGACTTATTTATTCTCTCCAAACTTGGTTGCTTGCTTGCAGATATCTTATCACCCAACTAGATAATATTATCAGTGATTTGCCTTAGCAAAGATCCAAATTGAAAGAGCACAATGAACTCCATAAATTAATTTTCCTAAACATCCACTACCAATGGTCTTGCAGGAGATTCTCAAAGATTGACATCATATTAGCATTTTGGTGGGAAAATGCTGTCTGAAACTGAAAATGGTTAACTCTATAATAGCGTGTGTTCAATTGAATTTTGAATTTGAATAACTATATTAAAGTTTTTAATTTTGGGTATTTTATATGAGCTGTTTTTAAATAAGATTAATTAGATTCATGTTGTCAGTTCTTAGCAATTTCTGGTTTTTCCTGCAGAGTTGTTTTGCACATGAGCAGGATCTCATTTTGCATTTATTTATTTATGTATTTATTCATTTAAATTATGTACAGTGTATCACCAGATTGTTAATAGGGTCTTTCCTATATTGTATGTAAATTTATAGAATTAAAATACATTTTCATGCAATATAGTAAAAAAACTTCAATAAAATAAAATATAACAATGGCCATAATTAATTTGGTAGCATAATCATGAACTCCCAAATGTCAGCTTAAGTAAGAGTATTTTAGCATGAATTTTCAAACTAATTTGTTTCAAGATACAGGTGACCATTCCAGAATCCCAATGCTCCAATATGATTTAAACAAGCAGGGAGAAAATGTATTTGGAATCAGATGATGAATACAAATTTGTATTTCCTTTGTTTGTCAAGTATCAGGTTCAGTAACCAGTTTCTCCATATTGAATGCTCAAGAATAATACAGATAATTTTTATGATTATGACTTCTAAGCCCTTCTTCTAACTCAGAACTTTGTATTATGTTTAGAGTTCTCTCTAAACATGCTAATTCATAAACTGTTTGGATGACCACTCTTAGCCAAATTATCTGGGAAACCAACTAATTATACTGTAAAAATATTAGGAGATCAAAAGTGATTATTGTGCAAACTGGGTGTTCAGGGACTATCAAATTGCATTAATGATGTAAACAACTAAAATGGTAAAGCTAGCAATAATACCTGGAGTTTGCAAGGGGCTATTATTCTAAATGCCAGTATTTTATACAAAAGAGCAATAAGATCTCTGCCCAAATCCTGTATATTTGAAAAAAACTGCACGCCAAAAAGAAAATATTAGGGTAATGGAACTGAAAGCTGCATACAGAACTGTTAGTTAGGGAAAGGAGAATATAAAATATGTGCAACATATTTTTGTTTATATGACATACCGTATGAAAATAAAAATATGCCATCCAGAATTGCTTGACAGTGAAATGGGCAGCATATAAATTTAATAAATAAATGATGAATGCAGTTCAAGGTTTAGGCAAATGTAATTCAGTGAACAGTCTCCATGTTAACAAGATGAATAGAAGATTTACTCCTTCATTGATTAAATCTGGGATGGATGGTGATAGAAATAAAACATATGCACTATCGTAGTGGGTTGGGAAATGCCCACTGTCATCTTCTAGCTAGATACCAGGATGATTACTTGGCTTCTCCCTAAAATGTTGACTCAAATGTGAAGAAGTGGCTTTTTAAGGGTTTTGTAGTGCGGAAATAGATCCTCAGGAAGAGTGGGGGCTACATTCCAACTCAGTCCAGATATTCTGTGTGACAGAACGAGAGTGAAGAAGCCTGTCCTAATAATTCACAAAGTATATTGTACATAGAAGCAGATAGTAGTCTCCTTAGTCTGATAAGATTGTATCTAAAGGTATGAAATAGTAAAGAACTCAGCTTGGAAAAAATACCATGTGCTATTCTTGATTTGGGATCTGACAGTTTTCTATTTCTTAATTTAATCCTTAGATGAAATTTTGTGGAGGAACCCAGTTTATGAAACTGAGTTTAGTTTACAGACTTTGATGAACCCAAAGAGTCTTGAAAATAAAAATAATATTAAAATCTAGTTGGCATATCTCCAGTGAACCTGCTATATTCAATTAGATTAGTGAATTTGTGACAAGATCTGTAGGTATTTCCCTATCATCACCTCACACAAAACCATGTACCAATGATATATTGAGTATTTTGATTAGAAATGTCTTATTTTAATTTCCTAGGTAACTATACCTGCTAAGATTTAAATTTCCATCTCATTGACAAAAGGATCCAAAATCAATAATTAATTGTAGTACAAGCAATTATAATTTTTTCAAATGCGAGGAAGAAAAATCACCTCACCCAGCAATTTGAGCTGAACTACCTCAGACCACTGGAAGAATTTTCTCAAGATGTCATTCTTTAAAATATGCACTGTTGAAATCTACAAATTACTGATACATCATCATCTGACATGTTAAACACCTTTCTCCATGTTTCTTTTTCTTAACTATATATTTCACTTTTGAATTTTCTTTAAGGTGTAATATGAAGGATGAAGAGAAAGCTGAGAATTGTAAATCTACAACTAATATCAATTTATTTATTTATTTATTTATTAAGTTTATATAACCAGCCATTTCACTGAAGATGTCTGAGTCACATAGAATAAGATAAAAATATAAAAAAATAGTGAATGCAAATACAAACACTATAGTAATAAATAACCTAAAAACTCAAAAGTATAATGAAAGTGAAGGTGGGGAAGAAATGTACCCCTCAACAACTGAACTATCTAGCCAAGTCTCTAGTTCCATGGGAGTCCCAGGCCCGGTCATGCAACTAATTCTTGAAGTTCTTCCCGACTATCAAAAGGGATGGCATCAATCTAATTTTAAGGAGAAGGATGTTCTATAAGGCAGATCCCACACTGGAGGGGGCACATCCCCTGGGACCCACCAAATATAGATCCCTGGCTGATGGTATCCACAGCATGACTTCTCTGCAAATCTGATGAAGCAGGTGATATATATTCAGGCTTCTGAAAGAAAGCATCTGTTAACATAATTTATAGGTCTATAGGTACCACAAACATATACAGTTCCCTGTACAAGTCCTAGCTGAACTGATTGGACTGATGCATATTCAGAAATATAAATGCGATAGCTTAGAAATATCAAAAGTCTGTCTTTTTTCTCCTCTCTGTGTCTGATAATATTTAATTATGTTTGTTTGTTTATTGGTTATTATTGGTTGCTTTCATTGTCAGCCAACTCTGATCAGCTTACACTTGCAGTTACAATGAAAATATTTAAAGTTTAAAAAACAAAAGTTCTCATATTTCATATTCCACAAAATAAAAGCTTTGCCAAAGGAGGGCCCATTCAAAATAGGTTCCAAAGACTTAGGAATATCCAGATTTTCATGGCTTTCTTAAACCCCAACAAATTAATACCAGTTTAATCACAGCAAAAATGCTATTTCGAAGAAGATGGAATAAAAGAGGACCAGTCAGACCCTGATGATAATACTTACTGAGCATAAGGACCCACAAGCATAAGGACCCACAATATTTACCAAATGTTATGGGAAAGGAAGGAAGTTTATTGCTTTATTTATGTTGCTCTGCAATTGATATTGCTATCATGTTGGCTAGATTTTCTTATTGTAACAGACTGCCTAAACAATATTTTGTTTATTTATACCTGTTGAAACAAATACAAAAATAACCTTCCAGAGAATGTCTTGATTAACTGTCTAGAATACACAAAATCTACATAGTGGGATAGCAAAAGTAATGTATAAAGTAATATTAACTGCAATATTAAATGGTAAATTACAATAGCAGTTGAACTTAATTTCTATTTGTCAGCAAAAGGAAAAACTATTTGTTCTGAATTTCTGTGACTGTTACTTAACAGACACATTATTAAATCCATTCCAGATACTAAAAAAAAGATAGTGAAGAAGCAGGTGTGAGATTTATTCTATTTCATATCAGGCATGTATGAAGGGACTCCTCCAGTAAATTCTACTTAATCTCCTTTCCACAATAAGGATGACAAAAATTTCCAATCTAGCAAGCATAAAGGCATTCTATGAATTCACTGTGGAATATTGCCCAGCTAATTAGTAGCTGAAAACTATTTTGCAAAAGAACTGACCCAAATAGGATGAGACTAGAGTTTTGATCTCCCTGAAGACAGAAGTTTTTTTAAAAAGCAGGTATTTCAGTTCAGACAAGTTTCTTTCAAAGCCAAAGTCAGCCAATGGCTAAAAAGACCATAAAGGTTCAGTCTAAATTTCAGATCTAACTTCTATATATTGTCCTTTTTTTAATAAGGCTTTCCTGAAACTTTGAGGAATTATATCTGTGTTACTAAAGTGTGTCTATCATAATCTTTGTTTCTTTAAGTTTTTTATCAACTATTTTTGCACAACCTTCTGCCTTATATGATTTAGAAATCTCTTATTACAATAAATATTATTTTTGTTTGTTTTGCTTTCTACTACTTGGGACAGCATTTCCCTCCTATTTTAATTCTTCCATAATAATATCTCTCCCTCAGAAAGACCTTGATTGTTCTGTTGAAATACAGCAATGGAGACTTAACTGTCAAATATTTTGGAACCAATTTCATCTACTTTTCCTGCATCCTATGCTGATCTGTAGGAAAGAAATAGAGCAGAGAAATTACTGCATTTCTACATGACACCTTGCTAATTTTCTTCTAATTTTAACTATTTCTCCTCCAAACACAGCACAACTGTGTCTGAAAAAAATGCTAGACTCATTTATGTACACTATTATTCTGTGGCCTGGTCGGTCAGATATTCTCACATATAACATCTATGTGTTATAACAATCCAAACTATCTGTTATCACAATAATATGGTTATGAGCTGATGCTTTGTTAAAATGTTTCCAATTTCTCAAGTATGTTCTTCAGTGAAATAATTTCCTTTCTTTTTTTCTATTTCATTCCCATGGCTTTTTGTTTATTTTAGTTTCAAGACTTTAATTTGGTGGTATCATTGAATTTTCTTTATCACTGAAAAGTGATGGGGAAGTCATAAGGAAGAAATTATTGATAGGGAAGTGATAGGGGAGAAATACTGAAAATGACAGGGAAGAATTATTGATCAAAATATGACCAATATTTTAAACAATAATTTCTCCATCACTTTGCAGCCTCCCTGCATATTAACATTTCCTGAAGGAAAAAAATGACTCAATAAAAGAAATGTTCTCAGAATATCTTCCCTTTAAGTAAGGTATTTGAAACCAAGGAGAAATATGTATGGATGTTTTACCAATGAAAGACAGGACAGTCACAAACATATTTTGGTCAGTTTGTATTTAGGGTACTATAAGTGCAAAAAACCTTGTGTGTCAACTGTAAGACTCTTCTATTTTTTTCTTCTTGAAAAAAAAAACAATTTCTTTTTAGCAAATTATTGAGAAGAAAAATGAAGAAAGTTTCACATAGTGCTAATCCTAGCACTATAGGTGGTATTCCAACACACCCTAGGAAGACATCTCAGTGTATAGAATGAAACTGAGTTTAGGCTTGCAAAATAGTACCATATCATAGTTCTCTTCTTCTCATAAACAAATCTTTGTAATCAATAAATCCCAAAACCAGTAGTTTATTTTTATCAATTTTCAGCAAAAAGTCTATAAATGGTTTCTAATTTTTTATAAAAAATAGTTAAAATTGCCTCTTTGATCAATATATCATTTTAGCCATCTCAGCAAATTCAGCCATCTTCATAATCCATTCCTCCATTACAATGTTTCTGTAGTCCTCCATATTTGTGAATATAATAATCTTGCTGCAATTATTAAATATAAAACCAGTTATCCATGAACCTTTTCTAACTGAAGTCTGAAAGAGAAAAATTCCAATAGTAGTTATTATTAAATTGGAAATTTTGATTCTTTTTTTCAGGTCAGTACATGCAACATTATCTATCTGAATAATGAAAGATAGAATTGGTTCTTAGATGGAGCTCAGATAGTATTTGCTAATAACACCATTATCTCTACTTAAACGTTTCTAAATCAATGTTCTTGAAGCTGCTAAACTAAGATGGTGGTGAAATTAATTTCCAATTTACATTGGCATTCATTTAAATGGACCTGGCGATCCTTTATTTTTTCTATATTTATCTCTTGTTCCAACAGTGAACATTAATGAACAGAGCTTAAGAACATCATCTCAACCAGAACAATAAAAAAAAACACAATCACTTTGAGAAAACCTGAATAAAGCGTTATTTTATAAATATAGCCTCGTTGAAGCCATTCTGTAATAATTTTGAAATAAGGACATATGGAAAAAAATATATGGCAGAGGCCTTTGAGGCAGATAACGAAAGCTACCAAATGAGGACTGTAGTACATTTCCAAGGAATACAGTTCAAAAGTTGCACGATTACTACTAAGGTTTTTTTATTCTTTACCACATTTGGAACAGGAAGTCTGTGTTGTTCGTGAAGAATTCTGAAAGCAATGTCACACTCGGGTGACCTCTTCTCCTCATTAAAACATTCCCAAAGACAGCTCTCTGCATGATGTTTTGTAGCTTCAGCCGCCATGAACTAATTTGGACCTCTTATTTTGATCATGCACTGGTGAAAGCACCAAACAATATTTTCCTTTAAACACAGAGAGCTCTTTCAACAACTCAGCACGCATGTCTACCCTCTTTTTAATCTTGGAGCACCTATTTATTTGCTCTTTTCACCACTAAATCTTCTTTGCTCCTTTCCGCCCCCTGGAAAGCTTCTAGTTAAAAATGTTCTATGTGTTCCCGCCACCTTGCCACACCTTCGTAAGCTTTAGCCATTAGAGCGTTATTACCTGATTACCATTGGAAAGACAAGGAATTAGAAATATCAGAATTTGCATTAGTAAATTTCAATCCAATTAAACTAAAACAATATTTATTTTAGGAGCTACCTTTCCAGACTGTGTATCAATTCTGCAAAGCCAACAGATGAAAATAAAATAGGTGGTCAGTGAAATAACTGATTTGTACTGCATATTCGCTGTTCTAATGCACTGATAGATAATTAGCATTCATCTAGTTGATTTGTTTATTTTGCACATCTTCACAGTACTGATACATTCATTATGCAAGTCATATCCTTTTTCCATCTCATGATTTCAAAGCTATGCAAATCATGAACAAGTTTTGTCAGGGCCTTTGGCATAAATGAATTGGAAAGGCAGCCTACATTGGTTAACATTGTGAATTACCTCCTGTGTTATCAATTTTTAACAGATGCTGAGCAAAGTGATTACATGCTATATTTATTTGTGCTTCATTCTTAATTCAAAAATGAATTAGATAGAGTTTTCTTCTTTTTTTTTAAGTGCAATTTAACACTCTTGCACCTCTGGCAAGCAAAGTGTCCTGAAGAAGATTTATCTCGATGAAAAGAAAGAACCAGAAATGGTTTGTGCATTTATATTTAAGCATATATTTTCTTTGTGTAAAGAGTGAAATTGGATATCCTGTGGCAAACTCCATCCCCTGCAGTCCATTATTTATAAAACATGAAAACTTCTTTGATTACATTGGAACATCTATTTTGGTTTCTTTGCAACAATATAAAAATTGAATTCTTTTTTTCATTTTCCTAATCTTTCTACAGTAATGATGGAACAGAATTTGGAAATTCTGTTGCAATTCTGGTTAGTTTTTTTGCGATCAACCAAGTTAATTACATTATATCACTCACTACAGTTCCAATGTGTAGTTTTTCATAAACTGAAGGATAAATATGGGAAGCAAAGAGTCTTTCCCTATCTATTGAGGCTTCACAAATAATTTGGCATACAAATTAAACCTGATTACAACCAAGGGAAAGGATGGTAGATAATTTCACATAGCAAAATGAACATATAAGAGATTATGGTGTGAGTAGTGTGAGTAGTGTGAATGAAAGAAAATAAAGATAACTTTTCTTTAGGAAACAACACAATAAAGCTTGAGTCACCTACAGTAATGGGCTGTCCCCCATTATTGTGAAAGAAAAAGCCAAGTACATATATAAAACTAGCTCAGGTCAGAAATCAAAAGAAGAAAGAGAATTGAACCAAAAGAGGAAGAAAGTAATGAAAGCCCTGAAAATTTCAGTCTGATCAATAAGTTGCATATGACATGAATACATGAATGCTAGTCTTTTAGACAAATGTCAGTCTCAATTTGTAGAACAAACCAAGAAATTAATTCATTAAAGCTAGTTTTATTAAGATTAGCTATAATAATAGAATGTTGCATTACTTTCTCTTTTTCTTATGCTCATGTGAAATAGGAAGACGTTTAGATATAGCCTTTTCATTATTTGGGCTTAATCAATGTTCATGGCTTAACCTTGTTCAGGACTGTCAAACTCACAGTCCATGGGCCACATACATCATGCGCTGGCCATAGCCCAACCCAGTTTAGCGAAGGGGGGAAAAGTCCCGATACGTCATGTGATGACACAAGTTTGACACCCCAGTCCTTGTTGCTTTGGTAATGGATCTAGTCACTTTCTCTCAAGGTCACTACTTCTACAGTAAGATGGTAGCAGTGTAGAGAACTTCCTGTAACCATCTCCATCTCTATTGCCCCTACTTGTAATATATTTATATGTGCAGAAAGCACGTTCCATGCAAACTTGAATTCCAACAATTTTCCTGTTCTAAGTGAAGTTGAGTTCCTTCCAGAACAAAGTTAACATAATGTAACCAAATAGATAAAGCACTGATAAAAACATCCCATCTTGTGTGAGTAAAATCTGTTTATTTAGTCTCAGCCCACCCGAGTCATTGATTCAGGGACTCAAGTCAAGTCTGTTTATTTTGATTGCAGACTAGCAAAAATGGTTCAGAATGTTTATTGGTTTGTAGTCTAGGAAAATGGTAAATAAAGTTGCGGCATCCTTAAAAAGTTGACACTTCAATCCTCATTCTGATTTTGTAGTTTTGTAGTTTTGTGCTACAATATACAATGGTTTCAGGTACCAATAAAAAGCATACAAAGCAATAACACAGTTAAACAGGATTAATATAATCCAAACATATAGACAGAATATCAAAAACAGTAAAACAAAAATCAAGTTGCTCCTTTAGCCCAAACCCTATCAAATATCCAGTGGAGACAGAAGCATCTTGCCATAATGGTAAAAGCAGTGTTCATGCATCATGCTCAGGCTCTACACCCTTGATGCATTTACATGATGTGAGACCTGCCCCCGTCTGATCTCCAAGGGAAGTAAAACTCTTGACTTCATTTGGTTAAAGTGAAAAGGTACATGTACTCAGAGATTCTGAATGTAGTAAAGTCAAGCGGAATCTAAAGTTCCCATGCATAAGTACAGAACTAATTCCTTGATTTTCCTTAGCCCTCCCACGCCTCCCCTGGCTCATCTGTGTGTACCCAATTCAAGATGTTTTGAGAAACACAGATGTGTTTGGGCTGGTAAAATTCCATTCTCAGGGTAAATGACCTTGAAGATACCAGCGCATCAACATGAACTGGATTCCAAAGCACTCTGTTCTTCCTCAGATGTCAGTTCCCTGCCTCCCAATTTCCAATCATAAAGGTATACAACTTTATTGCCCATTTGTTCCCTCCTCTCTTCCTTGATTGATGGCAGAATGCCAGCAAAGCACCAAGCTGAAGCTGGATTTGACATGTTGCCCCCCTTGACAAGGACATCTGTCCTGCAAGAGAGGGGGGGGGAGGGAGGGAGAAGGTAGATATACAGTGAGAGTAGGGAACTATTTTGGTTCATCAAGATACTGGTTATGGAAGCATTTGAGGAGTTTGGCGACATTAATGTGCTTAAGGTCCACCCATTCAGTTTCAGAGGGAGGAAAGTCTTTCTGTGCAACTAAATATTGGAATTTTCTTCTGTGTTTGCAAGAATATAGAATATCCTTAACTTTGAAATGTTGTTCCCCCTCAATCATGAGAGATCTGGGTGGTGGAGGCAGTATGGGATGAATACAATATTGAATTTCCAATTTTAGTAGTCTACAATGGAAAATCAGGTGAATGTGCCTAAGAGATTTTGGCAGCTTGAGTTCAACTGTGACCAAAATGATATTCTTTTGATGGGGAAAGGACAAATGTTATTTGGTCCCAGTTTTTTTGAAAGGCTTCTTAGATTGCAGATATTTTGTGTAGAGGTAGACCCGATCCCCAATTAGTCTATGGGCTTTGTCCTCTTTTTGTCTGTGTGATTTTTATGTCTCTCTTGCCTCCTCCAACAATTTTCTAACAACTGGCCAGGAATTCAGCAGCTGGGCAACCTAACCTTTTAAAACTGAAATGGGTGATGGTGGCCAGGGACAGTTCAAACATAGGCACAAAGTCCTGGTGCTTAGCCACCTTAAAAGGGTTAAACATGGTGCTGCTATGTATGGAGTTATTATAAGTTACTTCAGCAAAAGGGAGGAGGTCAGTCCAGTTGTCCTGCTGGTAACATCTCAGGCATTGTTCTAGCACCCCATTCATTCATTCGCATCCTCCATTTGTTTCCGAATGATGATTGGAATGAAGTCCTTGGGATGTCTCAAGACATTTTAAAAACTTTTTGCTAGAATTTGGAGGTAAGTTACACCTCACTGTCAGAAAATTTTCATTGCAGAGCACCCTGCAGCCTATAGATGTGGTGTATGAACAATTTAGCCAAGGTGTGGATGGAAGGAATTTTTTGGCAGGGCACAAAATGCACTTGTTTAGAGAACAAATCAGTGATCACCCAGAATACAGTATTTCCTGATTTCTTCCAGGATTTCCAGTAATTCTACTATAAGACCATATAAATTTCCTTCCAGGGGACATTAGTCTCCATCACCAGCTGGAGGAGTCCCTTGCCACTACTTGGCTGAAGCATATACTGGGCAACTAGCCACATCCTTCTCCCATACTGTCAATTGATGCTCAGTGTTATATAGTTTTCTAGAGATGTGTGCTCACAGTTGTAAAGCACACTGGCTGTTTCTTTGTAAAAGAATAGACTTTAAAAAATACATTTCGAACTTTGTAATTGATTTTACCCCAAGAAGAGAAAGTACAAAAAGAAGAAAGTGCTAAATGAAACAGTTTGTGTTGATTAGGGTTGCTTGGTGACTTTGGGACTTTTGGAATCTATTTTTTAAAAGACTAATAACTTTTGGGTTGTTTAAAAAACTTCACAATGGCATTACCTGTTGAAGAATTGAAAATAGAATTTCAAAAGTTAAGAGAAGAGGAACAAGAAGGGAAGGGCTCTTCTGGATCTGTTTTTACTTTTTGGAAATGGCGATTTCTACTTACCAGGAATTACAACAATAAGAAAGGTGAGATGAAGAAGAAGAAGCCATCTTTAATGAATAAATAACTTTAGTTGAGGAAGAAAAGGGAAAGAAGGGAAAGAGAATGGAGAATTCAAGACTTAAAAAAACAACCAAAAAAAGGGAAAATAAGGTGAAAAATTGATAAAATGTCAGAAAGCAACAGAAAAGAGGAATACAACAGAGAGGGGAGATTAAGAGGGTGGAGACTAAGAGATGGGGGGGTAAAAAGGCTAGATTTGACAAGAAAGGAAAGGGAAAAGAAGTCACAAAGGCTTGAAACAAGATGTAAAAAAACAGATCTTTTTCAGAGACAAAGGGTAAAATATAAATTAAAAAGAGATTCTGCAAGAGCACATAAGATTGTATTGTAGTATTGCATTTGAAATAGAGTTAGAAAATTGGAATATTATATGATTTAATAAAATATTAAGGGGAATATGTAGAAGGTTTAGGATTTAATGATAGAGTTTAATTTGCTTTGGATTATTGTTTCAACTATATTATAAATGTATTGTTTTCTTATTTTGAAATGTGTGTAGAATGTACTGAGCAGAGTCATAGTGAAAGTTATACATTATTTTAAGTGTTAAATCTAGGGGAAAGATAGAATAGTTTGTGTTTATAGAAGAGAGTAGAGACCAGGAGGGTGGAGATTAAGAGATGGGGAGGGGGAATGAAATAATGTTAGAAAATTGGATCTTTATATGATTTAACAAAATACTAAAATGTATAAATGATAAAGTTTAATATACTTTGGATTATTGTTTTACACTATATTATAAATTTATTATTATTATTTTTTTTTAAATGTAGTAGGTAGTTTGAGAATGGGCTAAGTAGAATCAGAATGAGAATTATATATTATTTTAAGTGTTAAATTTAGGGGAAAAATATAAAAGCGTAATACTTCAATTAGTGAATACAGGAGAACTATTGTGTTAATAAGAAAAGAAAAATAGATGATTACAGAATGGACAAAAGATATCAGTATAATGATTTAAACTGAGATGAAATAAATAAAATAGAATTAAGAGAGTGAAGAGAGGGGAGAAACCATATAGAAAATATAGAATGGTAACAAAGATATGAAATGGTATATAAAGTGAGCATGAATTTGATTTATGTCTGTACCAAAAGATGTAACCCGGGACTAGCCCGCTTTCCAAAAATAAGGTTTATGTTTTTATGATTTGTGTTTTGTTTGTGTATGTTTGTTTATTGAAAAATTAATAAAATTCTTTAAAAAAAAAAAAGAGGAATGAGGCCTTCTCTCCAGCAATCTGGCAGATATTCATTTCTTTGCCCTGTGTGCTCTGAGATCCACCAGGGAAGGCAGGTTCTTCACAGGACTGCAAGCTGTTTCAGCTGAAGCCTGTAATTCTCTTTCTGTTGGCCATTCACAGTCAGTAATTAACTCTGTTGCTGATGTGCCAAGAATGAGCTCATTCTCCTTCAAGCTGGTCTCTGAGGAAGAGTCAGAGGAGTTGTCCAAGAGAGACATCACAGGATGATCCTGAATTGAGAACACCCTAATGAGCAATTAAAAGCTGTTTTCCATTTACTCCCTCTTTGATCCAAAGCTTCCTGTAAGTTCAACTTAATAAAAATCTTCCCTTTGACCAAATGAGCTAACATGTCTTTCATTAGGGGCAGTGGATAGACATTTTCCGTGCACACAGCATTCAGCCCTCTATAGTCTACACATAGACACAGGGGCCCATCCTTTTTCTCCTGGAACGATACTGGGGAGGCAATCCTGGGTCAGGCCAGCTGGATGAATCCCCACTTCAGGTTTTTGTCTATAAATAACATAGTTCCTCCAGGTCTCTAGAGTCATTTGGGTTTGAATAGTTTAGTCCATGGCAGAATAGTCTGCTGCCTGGTGTAATGGTAGTTCATCTGAACCCTTCTCGCTAAACACACCCCACAAGTCCTGATACTCTGGTGGAATTCAGGGATTAGCCTTCTTCTGTTCTTGCATTGTAGCCCCTATCTCCTGCCTCAGCTTTGGCATCCCTAAGTTTTTTCCTGGTTTCCTTTCTCAGACTGCCAAATTTTTAGCAGCCCCTCCTCTATTTCACATAGAGGTTGCATTTTCATAGCCATGCCAGTCCCAGCACCAACTATCTTTCCATGCCGAGGACCACAATTAACTCAGATTTCTCTGTGCACCCCCATCCACATCTCTATTGACTCAGTGACAAATGTTGCTGGGATCTCTCCCACTATGGGGCTATCTTTACTGGCAGAACACCACTGGCACTTTGATCTGTCTAAATCTCATCCATAGTTTCTCCACCAGGACAGGGTTGATGAAACACCTGGTGCACCTCAAGTTCAGAAGGACCATTAGGCAGGCTTTTCATCCCGAGGAATGAACTATGCGTTCAATGGGAGCTGTTACCAAAGTGATGGGGCCACTTACCATTACTCATTGGAGACAGTATCCCTCTCCCCCAGGCATCCTGCTGGGCCAGTTGGAGTTCTCTTGCCATCTTTGGGGGAAGGGGTGAACTCTTTAATTTCCAGTCCTTCCAGGACTGTCTTGCAGGCTCGTGTTGGTGACTTGGCAGGCTTTGTGGTGGGCTCTGGGGTTATCTTCTGGGCCTACACTTATTGAACTTACACTCAGTGGTCCTTTGCCTCTCCTTTCTGCACTGGAAGCAAGCCGTGGAGTCACTGAGGGCTCTGGGCACCTGTCTCTGCTTCCAGAGTTTCCTTCTTCTCTGGAATTCATTACCCCCTCCCTGGACAATGCTTCTTTTTGACAAGACAAATCTTTGCTTCCTCAGCCAGGACATACCAGCCATGAGGATGCCCCTGGAGATGCAGGTGTTGTAGGACTTGTTGGTTAGCCCATCTTTGAAGCAACTGGTCAGGCTGTCTTGGGGCCAATCATTTAGCCAGCAAGCCAGATCGCAGAACTCCTGGGTGTACTCGGCTATACTCCTCCAGCCCTGGCTGATGGTTTTGATGTGGTCCCTGGCTTTGTGGTGGTCAGTGAGGGGGTCCTTGAAGCATTTAAAGAGCTCTGCCATGAAGCAGTTGAAGTTTCTCAGTTCCAGGGCATTATTATTATGGAAGCTGACCATCCAGGTTATTGTGGCCTCTTCCAGGGCCATGGTGACACATCTCACCTTGCTGCAATCTATAGCTATTTCAGGACCATATTCCTGCATGTAGGTCCATACCTGGCCCAGGAAGAACTCCAATTGCTGAGGATCTTCATCAAACTTTACCTTACTGGGGGGAGTCTTGCAGCTCCTTCTCCTTGCTGGTGCCAGTTCTAAGGCAGAAACACTGGGCTGCAGAGGCTTCTCCTGCTGTAGATCCAGCCCCACCATTGCCTGCTGCAGTGGATGTGGTTGTTCCTTCAGTCACTGAGGCTGGACATGGTTGATAGTTGGGCTGAGTGCTCCTGGTCTGGTCTACTTACTGGGGTTGACAACTGGACACTGAAGAACATAGCAATGATTGATCTTTTCTGACAGCAGAAAATGACAGTATTTTTTTTCCTGCCTCATATCTCTTTGGACAGCAGAAAAAACCATGCTCCACATTAATGTTACAACTCGGAAGGGGATTTCAATGAGATTCCGTTATGTATGTTAATGATGCTAAATCAGGGCCAGAGTAATTCCTGAGCTCCTGATTTTAGGTGAGAATAACTATTTTGCATGGGGAAAAAAGATGGGTTCTTATTTCAATATAGTTTGTTTTAAGGTCTCAAGCCAATTGAAGAATAAATAAATTGCACCGAAGCCATCTGCAGGAGCACAGTTTCTGTCTGGGCTCGCTGCTGGAGTGCCCCAAGCCGGCTGGTTTCAGGGCTAAGCCACCCCATAGAGGTGGTGAAGAGGGGGGAGACTGCCTGCAGGGTTGAGGAGAGCCGCATCTCTCCTCCTCAGCTGGCCATTACTCCCTTTCCCAAAGGCGGTTGCAGCGGTGGTCAGAAATGGCCACCACAAAGAAGAACTTGACCGGAAAAGAATGTGCAGGAGGAAGATAAGAAGTGACAGTTTTGGCTGACAGGGTTAAATTGTAAAAGCAACAACCAAGGTACCCTGGAATTTAAACTTACAAAAAATAACATTGCTCCCAAAGAAGAGTCGAAAGCCGTGAAGGAAAGTGAAAAGGGAAAAGTTTGGCGCTTTTTTTTTTCTGCTCTCTCCTTCCCTATACTGACAACTAAGAGACTTAAATAAGAAATCGGAAAAATCCGCTTTGACATCAATAGGCGATTAAGCTGAAAATAAAACAAAATGCCAAAGGGATAATAAAGCATTCTGGACATTAAAATTTTTCTTTTGCATAAGCAGGAAGGGAGAGAAAAAGAATAAGGGCAGGATCTAGAAGAGGGAGGAGACTGCCTGGAAAAGAAAGAATCTACAGTAAAATTTCAACAAGACTTCTAAAAGATACATTTTAACTGAAACTTTGCAACTAAATAGTAACCCCAGGAAGAGAAAGTGAAAAAAAAGAGCAAAAAAGAAACAGCTTGAATGTATTTGGATTATTTGGTGATCTTTGGATTCTTGGTTATTATATTTGAATGACTAAAATCAATTGGGTGGTTGTTTAAAAATTTATACAATGGCACCATTTCTGGATGAAAAGTACAAAGAAGATGCACAAGAAGCGAAGGGTTCTTTTGGCTTTGTTTTTCAATTCTTAGAAATGGAGATTTGGAACTATGAGAAACAACAAGAAACGACTGCAAAACAAGAAGACTGGGACAAAGAAGAAGCCATCTTTAATGAACAAGTAATTTTATGTGGGGAAGAAAAAGGAAAGGGGGGAAAGAGAATGGAGAATTTAAGACTTAAAAAACAACCAAAGAAAATAAAAATAATTCAAAAAATAAGTATAATACTGGAAAGCAACAGAAAGGGGGAATACAGAAGAGAGAAATAGAGGTAGAGAGACAAGGGGAGAGAGAAGAAGAGAGGGAGGAAGGAAAGGAAAAGAAGTTACAAAGGACTGGAGCAAGATATAGAGAAACAGGACCTATTTAGAGATAATGGGTGAAAATCTAACTGAAAAAGGGATTCTGTAAAGTTACATAAGATTGTATTGTTATATTAGTAATAGAAATAACTTTAGAAAATTGGAAACAATGTATGATTAAAATGAGGGATAAAATAGTTAGTGTAATTAGTGAAATGTTTGTGCATAAAATAAGTGAAATAAAATAAATGAGAAAATTGAAGGAAGGAACGGGAACATTTTAATTAGTTAATGTTTTATAAAATATAAGTGAAGGGGGGAGAATAAACTATGGAAAGCTTATAATTGTTCCCATAGAAGTATGATATTTAATTGAAAAGGAATGTTAAAGATGTTAAGACTTTAATAAATATTAATATTAATGATAGAATTGAATTGGAATGGAATGTTGCTTTAATTATGTACATTTATATTTTTTTTCTTTTTTTAAGAATACAGTGTGTATTTTAAGAATGTACCAAGCAGAATCCGAATGGAAGTTATGTATTATATTGAATGTTACAACTTTAGGGGAAAGATATAAAGGTGTCATACTCCAATCAGTAACTACAGGAGAAATTTTGTTGAATGAGAAAAGATAATAGATAATTGAAACAGGACAGACAAAAAATATAAATACAATCATTTGAATTGAGATGAGATAATTAAAACAAAATTGAGAAAATTATGAGGGGAGAAGCTATGCAGGAAAAAATAGTAATAAGATATGGAATAGAATATAAACATGAGCATGAACCTGAATTTGTGTCTGTACGAAGAAATGTAACTCGGGATTACGTTGCTTTCAAAAAAGATGTTTTATTTGTATTTTTTTTCTCTTTGTGAAAACTCAAATAAAATTTACAACAACAAAAAAGAAGAAGCCATCTGCAGAGCACAAAGATAAACTTTAATGGAAAAGAAAGAAAATGCAAAAAGGAAAAAAAAAATTCTCCACTAGAGGTCCTTACTGATTCATACATTGCTTTTAGAGACAGAAACTGAATAATCTGTAATTGTATATGTATTCCTCTTTTAATCAATCTGGTATTAAGAAATCCTTTTTCATGGCTTTCACTACAAACTTCATTTATATTTGGAATATTAACAAGAGAAAAGCTACAAAATGACTACAATAATTTAATCCAGTGGCAGGCTAAAATATTTGGAATGCTAATTTACATTAGTTTTTAAGGTCACACCCGGTTTCTACTTTGGAAACTATTTTCTTCCTAAGCAATCATAACATTAAAGCAAACTTTTTTAAAAAGTAAAAAAAAACATTTCTGGCTTTAAAATTTTTATTCCCCTAATAATATTAGTTTCAAACACAATTTATTTCAAAGGCTATGCTATAGTTACATGGACCATTCATACTAATTTGCATTCAACAGCAGGGGTTTCTTTAAATTTTAAAAGCTCTTTAAAGGGAACAGAAGAGCAAACTCACAAGCAACTCTCACAAATATCAATTTACACTTGCCTCCACCAAACCTATTTGCAGGAAAGCTCAGGAACTAAGGCAATCTGTTCATGAACACAAGCAAACTGAACTAAGTCCAAAGCAATTCTTCTGTCTTGAAAGGGCTAGAAAATGCTTTAAATGAAGTTATTCTAATACAGTAGAAGGCTATGAATCCAGAGATTTCTAAATTTGGATTTTCTTTGTATTAGGAAGCATCAATCTGGCAAACTTCAGGCAGCATGCCTGAATCTACGTATACTCAGCAATAGTTTTGCAGAGCTTTAATTAGCAATATTTATTTTATTTATTTATTTATTTGATTTGTCAATTGTTTACAAGATAATAAGTATAAGTGTATACATTGTTATGAATACATGAAATGGGTACATATAAGAAAAATAAAATAAAAATAAAAGAAACAATAGGACAGGGACGGTAGGCACATTGGGGCGCTTATGCACGCCCCCTAGAGACCTCTTAGGAAAGGGGTGAGGTCAATAGTAGACAGTCTAAGGTTAAAGTTTTTGGGGTTTGGGGAAAGAAACCACACACAAATAGATTACAGGTAGTGCTTAACTTATGACCACAACTGAGACCAGAACCTCCATTGCTAAATGATGCCGTTGTTAAGTGAGTCAAACACGATTTTATGACCTTTATACCATAGTTGTTAAGCAAATCTGGTTGTCCCCCATTGATTTCATTGTTGGGAATTCCTTGGTAAGATTGCAAATGAGATCAAATGACACTGGGATGCTGCAACTGTTGTAAATACATGCTGGTTGCCAAGTGTCCAAGTTTCAGTTGTAAGTGTGAGGACTAGTTGTAAATCAATTTTTACAGGCCTTCATAACTTTGAGCAGTCATTAAGTGAATGGCTGAAGGTCACCTGCACCTAGACCGCAATCAGACAGAACTGCAAGCAGCTGTAGACTACTGTGACTCATCAACACAAGGAATGTTGTGTACAGTAAAAGTTAAATGCAAAGATATACATGGTTAATGCATTATTGAGAAGCTGATTCCTAGCAGATGAAGCAAGCAGAGAGGTCATCCAGGCCCTGGTAAGCATCAGGCGGGACAAGCAAGGAGAAACGGTTGAAGGTTGGATGCAGATGGCTGGTTTGGCATCAAATGGAGGAGACTGAAGAAAAGGCAGAGAAGAAAATTCCCCAATAAATGAAGCATAGCAATCTTTAGTGTCAAATGGCAAATGAGGTTCAGATGGCAAGCTATAAAGGAATTCTATTGCTAGAGAACTTTGTCAAAATGGTGTGTGTGTATGTATGTGTGTGCATGCGTCTCCTCTCTCTTTTTGTTCTTTTGCTCTCAGGTAGCTGCTTGTGCTTTGATCAAGGATTATTTGAGATGTTTCATTAGAAGCTAGTTTCAACATAGTATGCTATTCCAAATAGATGTATGTCTGTCTATTTATCTATCACATAGACACAGAAACGCCTCTCTCTCTCTCTCTCTCTCTCTCTCTCTCTCTCTCGCACACACACACACACACACACACACACACATACGTTATATAGATGGTTGTAAGCAACATGGCTTACAAATTAAACACAGTGAACTTCAGAACACCTACTCCCAGAATAGCATTTTTCCCGAATATAGTAACATTTAGCTGATGCAGTGAAAGCAGAATGAATTTCATTGCTTTTACCATTTGAAATATATACTAAAATGGGATTCAATGTTCTTACTCTAGCCCAGATTTATTTTCAGACAGTCTACCCAGTAGGTTTCAACTTGAACTATCAGGAAATTAAACTAACAGCTAATGGGGAGAACAAACATGATGTCTCCTTTACCTTCTCATGTGTCTTGTCCTCTCCTCAACAGTCACAAATATTATTTGGTTGTAATAATTGAAAGAACCAACAGTTCTGCATTTGGGGTTTGATACACAAACCAAGGGAAAAAAGATTCACAAATATTTATCAATGCTGCCTAATAATTTTTATATTCAATGTTATAATATATCTACACAGATTTCCAACAACTAATTTGTTTAACATAATTGCTCATATTTCATAAACGGTATACTGAACACTATTGTGGATCTGTTCAGGGAGGGAAAAACAGAAAGAAGAATCAACTTCTATCACATCCCGTACTCTTGAAACAAGTAAAGTTGTCAAACAGTTCAAAACCATAGATTAAATTCAGTCAAAATAGCCTGACAATTATTAAGACAATCTTAGTGCAACTTTACTTAATCTTCAAACAAATTTCTAGTGTTGGAATTATGATTAGAGAAGCAGAGAGAACCTGCCTGTGGGAGGTTACCTACTTTTTCCCAGTTACAATAGTATTATTGTACCAATGTTGAGATTCTACCAGCTGATGATCAAGAAGAAAAAAATGACTTGCCGCAAGGCCATATTGCTAATTGCCCCAGGGTTTATTAACTGCTGAGATTGCTATTGTAGTCTTTAACCAGTCTCTTTTGACATCAAGTAGATGAATTCATACCAAGGGTGTTAAATTTGCAGCCCATGGACCGGATGCGTCATGCACTGGCCATGCCCACCCCCAGGAAAAAAAAGTCAAGATACATCACATGATTGACACTGCTAGTTTGATACCTGTGATTTATAGGGTCTTCTGAGCAGCAACATATGGGTTGATTCCTTCTCACAGCAGAATCAACAGAAATAGTCAGTGTTGTGTCTTATTAGGGGAGAAAGCATTCTGGGATAAAATATCTTAAAAGCCAATAAATATAGAGATCTTGAGGCCTTTGCTGAGCCAAACCTTTAAAAAGGGAAATTTCTAAAAATTGGTGTCAAAGGGTCTCAAATGATAACAATTTGAGATTGGGCTTTTGTTTTGTTTATTTTTGCGATAGAAAGCTACACTCTTTAATAACTCTAAATCACAACTCTGCAAAAAGAAAGAGCACTCAAGAGAGATTGGAAAACATTGGATAATATACCAAAAAGTTAGATAGATGCTAAGTTAGAATGAATAGTGAGCAAAATGATGTTACTACTGTATAGAAGAAACTAACCAACAATTTTGCCATCTTTCCAGGAAAATAACAGATCAAGGTTATTTCAAAGCTAGACTAACTAAAACTAATCCCTAAGTGTTACTTGTGACCCCATCAAGTCACTTGTTCAGCTATCAAAATTTCTAATGGGAGAGTGTTGGGATAGTAAATATGAAAAACATCCTTGCCTCGATTTAATGAGTTTTAATCCCAGCAGCTCACAAGAGGAAAATATAGCAGGTACAGATGAGCACCCCTCTAACTAGTTCAGTTTGTATGTGTTTTACTGTAAGGTTGTTAATAATGCCACAAAAGATGACCGATTCATTAGACCAACAATTGGTGAGGTGAGCACAATTCCACAGATGAGCAGACACTATGACCATTTTAACTTCTCAGGTTATGATTTATTCTACCAACACTATCAGCTTCTCTTAGAAACCATCTAAGCGTTTAAAAATGAAAATAATGAACTCTTACAACCAGGGAAAGCTGTGAGGGGAGGTGTCTGCATGTATATGCACATAAAACATAAAACCCAGCTAGCAATTTCAATGGTGAGAATTAATGTTAAGAAACAGATGTTGCACAGAACTATTAAGTCAAGGCAAGATCTGAATGAACAATCACCACTGGTCTCCAAGTCGTCAGAGTCCACTGGAGTTGGGTGGCTTATAAATTCAAATAAATAATAGATAATAATGATCTGCAAAAGAGAATTTACAGATCTGCAAAAAAAAAAAACTTGCTGAAAAAAAGAGCAGGCCTTAAAGCAGTTGTCGTCAAGTCCATAATACCTGTATAAAAGCAGTGTCCATAGAGAATTGTGAGAAGTAAAACTTTTTTCTGACCTCCTTGAAAAATAATTTTCTAAGTATGCAAAAGAAAACCTTGATAAGCCTTGATGTTTTAAAACAAAGTACTTTGGACAGATGTGAGATAACCCTCTCACACACATGTAAACTGTATCACTACTAAACCTATAAGAATCTCCATCATCCACATGTATGTGAATGGCTTAAAATGCCTTTGTACGAAAACATTCACAGTAGTTGACCCCGAGTGGTGACAGAAGAAAGAATCATACAAGAGGTCCATAAATCATGTTGTTTGTATTCACTGGCCATTTCTTAAAGATAGTAAAGGTGCCATGCTGACCTAGTAGTAAGAGATAAATAAGAAGGTCACCCAAATGGGAATCTAAAACATTCCAATATCATGTTGCAATTTGCATTACATCTGCCTTTTTCTTTATCTTGTCTTTGAAATGTCCTGGCCAAAGGTACATAAGCTCTGGTTCTCTTGCTCAAGAGTACCTAGCAAGCTCCAGAGATGGTATTCAGCAGGTTCTGACCAGTTCTGGAGAACTGGTAGCGGAAATTTTGAGTAGTTCGGAGGACCGGCAAATATCACCTCTGACTGGAGATTTTATAGTATCCTTCCCCTGCCACGCCCCCCCAAGCCACGCCCACAGAACTGGTAGTTTAAAAAAAATGAATCTCACCACTGGCAAGCTCCCAATGTTTTGGCAAGAGATCAGTGTGTACTGTATTGTTTGCATGCCTAACAACATGATGTTGCATCTTCAAAGTGATTTGATAAGGTGGGCCAGAATTTGACCACAACAGATGAAACAAAAATTGTGTTTGTTCGGTTACAACCACAAAATATATCATTGGTTAAAAAAAAGGTAAAGGGATTGAAGAACCCCATGCAACCATTAATTGTGGATATAGTTCTATTCTGTTTCAGGGTTGTATGAGAGTCAAAGGAACTGAAAATGTTATAAGGATGGAAGAACCGATTCAATTAATTATCATATCTTAGCTTATGAAGAATATTAGCTTCTATGTTCCACAGTCAGTGAAGAAATTAAAACAGAAAATCAGCTAGGAGTGCTTATATTCTTGTTTTTGAAGTATTTTGTATGCTTCCTTGCAGAATTCTTCTAGATTAGAAATATCCTTAACTCTCTCTACAAGCATGTTTGAGATTTCCCCATAAATTTTCAATCATATACAAATATGGGATGTGTGAAGCCATCCCAAAATATTTCTTTTCAATTCTGAAAACAATTTATGATTGATTTAGAAGTAACACCAGGTTGCTGAAATATCTAATCTCTTTTCTGTTTTAATTTCTTCACTGACTATTCTGTTTCAGGGTTGTATGAGAGTCAAAGGAACTGAGAATGCCGCTGCCATTTGGAGTGCCACCGCCATTTGGAGCACTGCCGCCACGTTTGGAGTTGCCACTTCCACATTTCGAACTGCCGCCATGTTTGAAGTGGCGGCGGCGCTCCAAATGGCGGTGGTGCTCCAAACAGCGGCAGTGATTCAAACGTGGAAGCGGCAGCTCCAAATGTGGAAACGGCAACTCCAAACGTGGTGGCGGTATGGGCAGAAGGGAAACCAACAGCGGCAAGCACTGAAGGTCTCGGGTCTGCAGCAAATATGCTTGGCAGGAGTAGGCAGCTCTCCACGCTCTGCCATGATCGCCCATTAGGAGCAGCTGGTGGCGAGGAATTACTGCCCGTGGGGCGCTCCTAACAGCAAGTCCCGCCGCCCTTCCCCCTTATTTTGCATGTTTTAAAATTGTCAAAGTATGCACAGATATAAAAATGTTCTGTATCTATGTTATAAATCACAAACTGTCCATACACAATCATTAGTTAAATAATATGTTAAAAACAACACTGAATATGGTCAAACAACCAACATTTTTAGAGTTAAGTTTTACATAGACATATGTTTTTAGATATGTTGTAGATAACTGAAATTATGTTTTGTGAATTGCATTGATCTCTGCTACTGGTCTTTTGACTGAGAAAATTATTTGCTTATTAATAACATAGGAAGAGAGACATCTAGTGGTTAAAAATAACCATGTGAAATATATGAAAATAATTAATATGAAATTCAGTATTGCCTATGAAAGTTCCTATAGTAAACCATGAATCTCACGGCTTCATAATTTAAACTTAAGAGAGCAACTGAATTAACATTTATTGATGTATATAGCATTAATTTATTGTTGATAATAAGCATCAGCACTTTTCCTGGAATTTAGCTTAGCCTGAATCTAACAGCATCTAGATTTCCAAAATGTAAATGAGAATAACAGAGTATAATACTTAGAATGAAGAACTCAAATTACAATGATTTAAGCCCAAGCTTTGCTATAACATTCAATGGTGATGTCAAGTCAGCTGACATCTCTTACTCTGACTTATACAACAAGCTCATTGTGAAATTGTTACAGTATTACAGTACCACCGCCTCTTTGTAGGAAAGATCAGTTATTGACATAAAATTATTTAGGTGTAATTTGAATATGTAAGAGTCTAATATAAACAAGATCCCAAAATAGTTTTGACTTATTAATTAGTAAGCTGCCTACTGCTGATGTTTGAACGAGACTTTGTCAACTTTTCAATATAGGGAAGTGATATTGCAACATTGCCTGTTACCTGCAAAATGCCATAACTCCCAAAACAGTACAATAGACCCACATTCTCAAAGCCCTTTGCAATATCCATATGGCTTTGTTACTTTGAAGTAGGTGTCCACTTTCATTCATAAACCTGGTTCAAATGGATGTTTTGATCAAAGCTTCCCTAATCACCCATTCCAAATTCCAGATAGCCCTAGCGATACTTACAGTTATTCAGCCACTTAAATGAAAATACTGCCATCCCCACCGATCCAGAAGCAAAACTTACTGCTGCTTTGATACTGTGACTTTTCTTTGTATGCCTAACACTGTTTTTATACTGACAGGAACTTACCAAAGAATTGAAATCTTTCGCTTTCGTTTTTTTGATACAGAAGAAATGAGAAGCCCTCAAATACATATTCTCAATTCCTTGATATTTTTTTGTATATTGTGTTGGGTGTCACATTTAAGTGATTCATTCTGTACTGTGGCTATTACAATTATTTTGTATCATTTATAATCCCCTCTTAGAGTAAATGAATATAAAGACGTAGATGGGTTTTAAATTAGTGCCTCTGTCACTTACATTTGTGGAGGACACTAAATCTCCAGAGAGTTGGATCTATGTTAATTAAATCTACCAAAAGAGAGAGAGAAATCTCTATAAGGTCCAAGCATGCTTAATGAATTAACATGGAGGCCATGTTGAGCACAGCCTTTTAAACTATAGTGAAACAAATCAACTCACACTTTATTATGAACCACTTAACAAATTAAATCTGTCACTTTATATCATAGAAAATCAGCATTTTTTCATAAATGCTAATTAAATCCATTAAAATGGAAGTCTTCCGTGGAGCTTATGCAAAGAAGGCCTACTGATGCAAAGAGAGAGGACCCGCTTCTCTTATGAATGAAAGCTACGATGCTAATTCTGACAAGCCATATTTGAATACGATCACATATACAGAGGCTTGTGAGAATGAACATACTGTATGAGCTTCAATAAAACAAATACAGGGATTAAAAATAAATTTGAATGCCTGGGGATCATCCTTTAAAGCAGTGGTGGGATTCAATTTTTTTTTTACTACCGGTTCTGTGGGTGTGCCTTGGTGGGCATGGCAGGGGAAGGATACTGTAAAATCTCCAGTCTGAGGTGATATGTGCTGGTCCTCCGAACTACTCAAAATTTCTGCTACAGGTTCTGACCGGAATTGGTCCGAACCTGCTGAATACCATCTCTGCTTTAAAGACATGTTTTTTTTGCCCTGTTTCCAAGTTTATATGTGATTGGAGCATGCCATACAACTCGAAGAAGTAGTAAAAGATCAGAAGATGTGGTGAGACTTGATTCATACCTTCTCCAAGAGTCAGACATGGCTTTGCTCTTCTTCTATCATGGCTTGGCCTCTCTCTTTACTGCCTGCAAAATAAACTACAGTTCCTTTGAGCTGGGCTCCAATGTTGCCAGAAAGCTTCACATAAAAAGACCCTTTCACCCATCAACCTGCTTTGCTCTTAAAATCAAATTAATTACCCATTGCTATTCCATGTCTTGCATTTAAAGATATGCATTGCTTTTGTATGGTCACAAAAGTCAGAATGGCAGCCATGACTGTATAATATAAGGTATAGGTTTGTGTGTGATACACATACATACAAGCAGAGCTTCAGTTGCACCACTGTGGTCACCATCTTGATTTTATCACACCCTACAGGCATAGCTTATTGCCACAGTCACCACTTCCAGACCGCTCCAAAGTAAAACACTGTCAGAATAAATATACAGAGGTATGTTTCCTTTTCATGTAAAGAGTTTTCATGGAGTTCCTGATGCAGACAGCCTATCATATTTTCTGGAATATATCTTGAAGGGAAATTGTGCTCTCCCAGGCAGTCTATGGGAACTGGATAGTTACTTAGGAATTATGAGCTGTTCCCTTAAGGGAATGCATCATGGTAAATGTAGTTAAAGGTATCCTGGGAAATGTAGTTCATGTCATGTGGCCACATCTGTAATCCCGATTGGCCACTAATTTGACCCTTGATGGGTTGGGGGAGTTTTCCTCACTTTGCCTGAATTCTCAAACTCATGGCAGCTGCTTTCTATCACTATGAGATGGGTTAGGAGATAACCACCTTTTACTACAAGGCAGATATGCAAAGGATTGGTCATTAAAGAAGAACTTCATCACAAATGTGAGTTATGAGGATACCCGATGAACTAATAAATGTACTTTGTTATGGACGTCTTGTTGAGTTTATCTATCTGCATCTGCACAGCTTAAAAATCCACGACTGTGCAGAATACAGAAAAGAAATGATACACTACACCAGCACAATATCCCTTGTTTCTTGACCAAGTAGAATTCAAGAGACATGCAGAGTCTTTCTGTGTCTGAAGATATACTGACCAGGGGAAAAACAATTTGCAGTTCTACAATATTTAGAAGTATAAAGTGTAAGTCCTTTCTGACTGTTCATCATCTTGAGGGCTGATGGGATTGCTTACTTCTGCTCTGTTCACTTCATAAATTTGGAGAAAATGTGTGATAGTTCAAATGCAAATCAACTGAATCATAGTGCACAAATACATATTTAAGACTACAATCCTCAAATTTATTGTTACATTTATTGTTATTGTTAAATTGTTCTAAATTTAATGAATCTTTCATAAAAATATATGAAAGAGAGAGAAACTTGCATTGTCATTTCTGAAAATGTCAATGCAACTTAGTCATGCCTAATCTCTCTTGGACTCCACCCACTGAAATGTACAATATGTTGTAAGATTACAAGTCATAATTTTCTGAAACTAAAAATATACAACTGACCTTTAAAAATAGGAAGTATGATCAAATGTTAAAATAAATGAAACAGATTTCAGCACAATCATGCTAAAATGTTACTAAAATTAAATAAAACAATCAATGTTGATAACTTCTTCTAGCACTAAGTCATTTCAGTCAAATGATATATTATAAATGGTTTGTGATACTATATTATTCTTGCCAGCTCATCTTGGTGGAAAATACCTGAAATATTCTACCACTACCACATCCATTTTAAGTCTGCAACATCATCCTGTAATTAAATGCATGTGGTTTCATTCCAGAAACAGGTCAATTGCATCACCAAACATTAATTCATAAAGAAGCTGCATGCCAAACAATAGTCAATGAACTAAAGGAATGATTCAAACAACACTTAACTTTCAGAAGAATTTGGACTGATAATTTCTTTAATGAAATTAATTGCTGAAAGTAATTTGAAACCCAAATCTACTGTTATACATAGTGGGGGGTTTTTTCAGAACTCGCACTCATTTAGTCTAGCAATTGGGTATGTCACTTTTCTACTTTTTCACCATCCTGGAAATATCTCACGTATCTCTGCTTCAACACTTTTCAGAATTACAGGACCATCATGTCTACATATCTTCTGAAACTTAAAAAAATAATAATCATGATTGAACACTATATTTAAATGAGCAATTAACCAGTGTTCATTTCTTATATATGTAGTCAGAATAGAGGTGGAAGGGACATTGGAGGTCAACTAGTCCAACTCCTTGCTCAAGCAGGAGACCCTAATACCATCTCAGACAAGTGATTGTGCAGTTTCTTCTTAAAAACCTCCAGAGATGAAGCCCTACAACTTCTGGTGGCAAGCTGTTCCACTAGTTAATTGTCCTCACTGTTAGGATGTTTCTCCTTAATTCCAGGAGACAATTGCTTCTCTTCTTGAATAGTTTCCATCCGTTGTTTCTTGCCCTGCCCTCTGGTGTTTTGGAAAATAAATTGATCCCTTCTTCTTTGGGGAAGCCCTCAAATACTGGAATATAGCTATCATGTCAACCTTAGTCCTTCTTTTCTCCATACCGGCCATATCCAATACTTCATATGTTTTTGGCCTCCAGACCTTTAATCATCTTAGTTGCTCATCCTTGCATTTTTTCCAAAATCTCAACAAAACTGGATGCAGTGCTCTAGGTGTGGCCTTAGTAAACTTTATAAAGTGATACTAATACTTCACATGATTTTAATTCTATGCCTCCGTTTTTATAACCAAGGATTGCATTAGCTTTTGTGGCTGCTACCACACACTGCTAGTGTTAGATTGGGTAGATCGGTCCCCACAGAGACGCGAGACCAAAAGTGATCATTCAGCTCTTTATTTCAGTATACAGTTCTGTACAGGACCTGCGATCCGCGGCAACCCTTCATATAGGGATTGCTCGTGGCTCGGCGGCCAATGAGAGGGCTTTGAATCTCCCGCGATCGGCTCGGCCAATCGCGGTTGATTCTTAGCGCGCCAATCACGGCCGTTTAGTTATCCAATCAGGTTGCAGTCCATGTGGACCAATCAGGATTCAGGGTTTGGAGTATGCTAATATAGAACAGCTAGCTCATGTTTAGGCGATCATCCATTAGTACTCCAAGATCCCTCTCATAGTCACTGCTTTTGAGCCAGGTTTCACCTACTCTATACTTGCACCTTTGGTTTTTTTACTTATGACCATAATAAAACCCGCCCATCACATTCATAAGCTGTGATGGTTATAAGCAGGTCACTCATGTGACTGACCTGATTTTACAACTTTTTTGTGGTGGTCTTTAAGTGAATGCCACAGTTGTTAAATAAACCAATGGTTTGCTGTGTGCTGGTTTTGCCAAAAACTGGAGGTAAATGCAATTCCCCCACCCCGCCAAATTGAAAAATGTGATAATATGAGCACACAATATCATAGATAGCTGTAAATGAAAGCTGGTTGCTTAAGCACCTGAGCTTACTTGATTATGTGGGGCAGGCAGCTGTCAGAATTTCATTAAAAATATCGGACCCTTAATAAAGATATTGTCTAGTCAGCGTATCAGTACTTTATCATGATTATGGCTCTATTGCTGCACTGGTTATTCTTATCCTCCATCTAGAATTTGTTTTGCTGATTTTTATAATATTTACTTTTTGAAATGATTTCTGGATCATTTATATTGGGGCTTTTTTAATACATGGTTTTATCCATTTATTGTGCACTGTCCAAAGTTACCTAAGATGGATTGTTTAATTAATTAAATTTTGAGTCTTTCATGACTGAACAACCCAGTAAAGTACATTACATATTATTCAAATTGAATTAATGAACAATTATAGCGTGACAGTTTGACTATTTGATACAAGTGGTCCTTTTCCTCAACATTTGTTTCTTCTTGTACCAACCAACACACACAGACAAATAAACACCCACTCAAAACAATACCATGAGCAATCACGGGAATTTTTCCAAAGAGAAGCAGGTTGAAGGTTTAAACCTCATATGTTTGAGTTCATATTTCCATTTTAATTCTACGAGGGCTTTTCTCATTAGCATTCTACTTCATGAGAATAAAGAGAATGCAGGAGTTTTGAATGTACTTTGAATATTTTGGCAATATCACCTTTGTTATAGATTTCACAACTTTACAAGCGGCTATTTTTTTAGAACAGAAATTGGCCCATCTAATTTATTAATATCAGTAACTAATGGCCGTTTTCCAAGTTCCAGATTGGAATCTTTCTAGAGCATTCTGTCAAAAGCAATGGAGTTTGTGGAGACTAGGGGAGACTTCTGCAATAGGAGAAGAAAATGGATGAACCCAACCAGGATTTGGAGCTTATTTACTTTCACATTTCACATTTAGGCCAGTCATGAAGCAACTAGAAAATGAGAAGTCATTAAAAATAAAATCAACCTCTTTGCTGTTGCTCTCTATTAGATGATTTTGTGCCTTCTGGACCACACATTTTTTCATTTTATCTTGAAAGACATGGTGCCCAGACTGAACTGATAGACTGCCTGTATTGCCTGCATCCATCAAGATATCAGATTTTCCTATAGTGACACATGTTTTAAATATTTATTTGAACTTTAATATGCTTGATATGTAGAAAATTTCTATTTATGTTTGGAAATTTTAGCTGGTCCAAACTGCTTGAACCATACTATTTAATAGGTTGGTTACATGTAGAATATTTTTACTTCTATCTTTGGTGAAAATGCAGAGTACTAGTTTTTAAAAAGCCACAGAACCTGTTGAGGTAATTCCCCGTTAGGATAATGAGTGCACACAGGGAAACGTAGTGAGAGTAATGTTGAGTAACACACAACCAGCACACAGATACACTGAATAGTAAAATGTAGGTTTTACTTCCAGTAAATGGTTAAGCAAAGTCCAACAAGCAGTCCAAGTCATACATGGTTAAAGTAGTCAGTGTTCAGTCCAAGGATAATCCAAATAACAAAGTCCAGTATCACACACAGTTCAGTAACAGACTTATAGCAATCCAAGAAGAACGACAATCAGCAACAGTCAATAGGAAAAATGCAGGAACCAAGAATATCAAACATCAAAACATCTAGCAACTAGCAACTAAGTACTACAGAACTAACAACCCAGGTTTCTGGTTCCATCTTATGGCCATTTGAGGAACCACACCCAATTACAATTTTAGTATTCCCTTAAAGAGACAGTATTAAAAGTCTATCCTGGTTTATATATTTCCAACCCAACTGTTAGGTGACTATCAATTCCTAACAGAACCAGCCTTTAAAAAAAGATTGCTCTTACATAGGAGCCATTCAAGATCCTCAGAAGAGGTCCTTCTTTCAGATTCACTATTATCAGAATCTGGCTTTCTGATTTTATTTATTTATGATATCCATAATGCTATCCATTAGGACAGATTGAAGGATGTCATCCAGGACTTCCTTCTTCAGATAATATGTAGTACTATGAACATTTATTTACTGGCAAAATGCACTGAAGTAGGAACAAAAGAAGGACATTGGTAATGAAGATAAATGTAATGGTGGAGAAAGTTTAAGGAATGATGCAGGAAATAAATTCAGCCCATATGAAATGATAATTTAGATCAGTCTTCCTCAACTTGGGAAACTTTAAAAATGTGAGCACATCAACTCCCAGAATTCCCCAAGTTGAGAAACACTGACTTTGATTATTTTATAAAGGCTAAAAAGTTAACTAGACAATTAATTGAGTATAAGACCGTCACTGATACTAGTGTTGATCACACTGACCTCCTAATTATCAAAAGCAAAATGTCTTAAAGAATTTTGTCATCCTCACATCCTGTTTATCAGATACATTCATCCATTTGCCTGGCCACTCTATGAAAGAAAATGTTGGACTTTACAGATTTTGGCCTGATCAGGAGTCTCACAATTTTGCCAATTTTTTTGTTGGCAACATCTATATGGGTTTGTTTCTATTTCCTACTCAGAAGCACATTTAGACTCAATATGAACCACTTACATTGAATGCTTTTGTTAAGTCCTGGTGTCCATCCGCAGGAATTTTGGGTAAAACCAAAAACAAGTTCAGATAAATCAAGGTGGCATTATCAATATTAATGTGCATTGTGAGCAGGGGTGGGATTCAACCGGTGTTACTACTGGTTCAGTGACTATACTTTGCGTTGCCCACACGTGTAAAACAACCTTAAGCTGTGCCACCTGGACAGCTGAAAAGTGCTGTGCGCAGGTGCGCAACATTTGAAAAGCCTCTTTTTTCCTGCTTTTTCAAATGCAGCTGTGCCACGCAAAGCAGCTGAGGTTGAAAAAGCAGGAAATAAAGGACAGGTAAGAGCCCAGGCAGGTGGGTGGGCCAAACAGCAGCAGACACAGAACCGGTTCAGTATCTGCTGCTCTTCAGAGCTACCAGCTCTGTAGAACCGGGCAGAACCGGTAGCATCCCACCCCTGATTGTGAGTCTTTTCACTTGTCTTAGATACTATATTGCTAATGGCTAGGGGTTGAACTTTGTCACTCTAAGTTGTAAAACATGCACACTAAAGAATAAAGCATTAATGTTTGTATATGCATTTATTGCATTAATAATTAACTTTTCAAAAGTTAAATTAACATCTTACATAATTAAACTTCTATATTATTTTATTAATTGGCTTAATAAGTCTATTTAATTAACTGTGAGTAATATTTTCCACTATATTTGCATTGTTTCCACTACAGTTAAGACTAATCACACTCAAGTATCTGAGAATATGTGCATAGGACAGTTTGACTTACTTCCAGATAAACCTTCAGAGAATCTCACTGTTCATCTTTGCTATGATCAACAGTACTTAATTATGACTTACAAATACAATGAATAGGTGTGCAGAAGCATATTAACAAGTTACCCAAACCACAGATGTTATCTATAATTTTGCTCAGCTAATTTACTTCTCATAAGTTTTTTCAATAATAAAAACAAATTTAAAAATTACCTTCATGTTTCTTGCATCTGATTGGAATTTGCTGTTTCCTCCATTTGTTTTACATTTACAATACATTGCTAACTGGAAAATGAAGTTAGAGAGTTTAAGCGAGATTACCCATAATAACTTCCTCTTTCCAATGTAACAGTAACATAAATGGAAGCTTTGAACTAAAAAAAAACTAACAAAGAATGAGTAATCCTGCAATGTCACAAGGGCAATTGATAACATCAACATTTTTCATTGAAACTGCTATGTATTGAATAACTTTCTTCTCTGAAAAAGGATCACGCTGGAAAATACAGACTGAATATTAATGAACTTTTTTATTTTGAGAGAAAATTGTCTTCTAGCTTATCAGCAATATCTAGACAAAAATGTTGTTCTTCTAATGTCTCAAAAAACAATGATTGATGCTGAAGTGTAATATTAATTGCTTTTATCAATATACTAAGGTATAAGAATTGTAGCCTAAAGTACTGTTAATCAAATATTTTTCAACTTGTGCATGAAAGCCGGATGGGTGAACTTGAGTCAAGTCCAGGGGTGGGATTGTCCCGGTAACAACCAGTTCACTAATCGCGCACTTTGCGCACAGCTATCACAATTACTTACCTTCAATGTTACTTCAGGGAAGTAACACAGCTGAGGTGCAACAATCCACTCTGCCACACAAATCAGCTGAGCAGATATAGGTGAGTAGAGCACAAGGGTGTGCGGACCCACATGTTTGTCAGATCGAACAGGTTCAGAGCCGGCTGATCATCACAGCTAGACTGGTCAATTCCACCCCTGGTCAAGTCACTCTCTCTCAGCCCAAGTCACCTCATAGGGTTATTGTTGTGAAGAAAATAAGAGGAGAAAGAAGTATTATGTGTGTTTACCACCTTGAATTATTTATAAAAAATAGCTGGCTACAAATTAATAAAATAAAATAAAATGAATAAATAGTTCTGTAGAACTTGGTTGCATTTTTACTAAATGTTTGTGCAAGGCCATTATGGCTATAATAGCTGGTTAGCAAATTGGCTGATTTGGAAAGGGATTTCTCAAACAGCATAGGATTTAATCATACCAATTTGCTGGCAAGATTACATTTTAGTTCATTAGAATAGAGAGTAGAAACAGGCTGTCACAGAGAAATAGACAAGAAGCGAAGAAAATAATACAGAAAAAAGTGACATTTGTGGTCCTTAACCCTTTATTCTTAACAGGGGAAAGGTGTATAACTTGGCTGTTTAACCTTTTCCCAATTTCTTCACAGGAATGTCAAAAG
The DNA here is from genome assembly GCF_900518735.1 of Pseudonaja textilis. The sequence goes on along the minus strand of NW_020769366.1, from coordinate 2,472,905 downwards.
AAGCAATTGTATTTTCTTCTGTAGTAATGTGTTCATGTGTGCACAAACATGTATTTTCTCTCCAGAGACTAAGTGTGTAGATATCGCCAGGGTAGATATGTCTCTGCTTCCTAGTCATGCTGCGTCTCTGCATTAGTATATATGCATCATTCAGGATGCATAAGGACGGCTATATATCACGGGTGACACATCGTGACATTTTTTGCCTTTGTGGAGCAGGGTGGGTGTGACCTGTGCATGACGCATCCAGCCCTCGGGCCGCCAGTTTGACACCCATGCTATATATGGTCCAATCTGGGTCACATGATCAGGGAGGGACATAGACTTAGAATGAAGGCGTCAGCAACATTCCAAACCACTGCTTCTCTCGAAAGGATCTGGAATATTTATCTCAACAATCCTGCACAAAAAAACATTCTGTCCAATTCTTGGAAACCTCTCAGGCTGATGAAGTGACACATTCCTGATCGCCTCTACATAATTTCTTTCTGACCTTTCATTCCGCTGGAAAGTATAAAAAATAGTAAAGTGTGAGGAGGTAGAGCTATACGTATTAGCCAGATTGAATTGAAAAGAAAATAGATTCCTAAAGAATAAACCTCAGAGCCCTCAGAGCTTAAAAGTTGAATGGATAAGGGAGGAAGAGTATGAAGGAAGGACACGAGGAAGATGAACTGACAACAGAAAGAAAGCTAAAGAAAACTGCTGCTTAATTTTTCTTCTTCTCTAACTCCCCCCATGTTCTCAGTCTTCCTTCCCAGACAGAGAATTGGGCCCTTTTCTCTAGCTGCCTAGCAAAATTGCTAGTAATTGCTTGTAAAGGAGGAAAGGTTGCCCAGATACCCATAGAGGAAGCTGACAAACTAAACATATCTGTTGAGGGAACAGCAAAGCAACTGCCAATAAACTGCTAAAAAGTACATCTCCTTAATTGGACATTGTATGTTACATTAATAATCTAAATGGTTGAGATTCAAAATAGTCTGTTCTTGTTTTTAAGTAGTGGCCCTGAGAGCTTAAGAGATGGGGTGAATAAATTTCATCCTTTGGTATGCTGGCTCTTCCAGCACCAGCTAGTCTGGTTCTCATCAATTTGCTTAAAGCGGTCTTCACCAGAAACATCCATTTCCTCTTTGTTAAAAGGGGATACTTTTCAATTCCAGAATGCATATTGTGTTGGTCGAATTTGGCCACTCATTCAGAGTACTGAAATCTCCCATTGTGTTGACGAGAGCTGCACAAAAAAAGTAACACCGCATTTGCACGAAGGGGAGTAAAGTTAATCTTGATGGTTGGCCACATAAAAGTTTAGAATGTAAATAGGAAAGAAACCTGCAGTAGTTAATCTCACCATTCCATCTTCCGAACTCTGTTTGGAAGAGAAGGTGAAATGTCAAAATGCATCCAGCATTCATGCCAATAGCTGTGAGCTCATTCCACCCTGTCTCTTCAAAGTTGTCTTTATATGGAAGCCAATCTATCTCCTTACTTATTGCCTGTAACAAATCCAGAGGCAAGAGAAAAGTCATCAGTTCTGCAAAATATTTCAGTAGGCTACAAAGCACTTTACAGCCACTTGATTCAATTTGCTACTTCCAAAACCAGGTGCTCTTTTGTTTTCTGTTGAAACAAACATCCTGTTTCACAACTCTATTTATTAAACACCGATCAGCACATTTTGCAGACCGTGTGAAATTATTAGAATTTATAACTATTAAATCTTCAGATAACCCACCGAACCCAAACATTTAACTCTTGCTTAGCAGTGACAATGTTTCATGTTAAGTATAAAAAAATTAAAATGTATGGCATTATAATACCTTTTATAGGCATATAGTGTGAGATTTAGAGCATCTCATGATGTTGTGACTCTTCACACTGCAATTTTTTTCCTCTGAAAGTTGATTCATTTGAGGCAAGTAGTCGTGCTTAGTTTTTGAAAGAATGTTTGTTTTGTTTCTTTAAAACAATGCTAAAGATACACGTATATATTTAAAATGCAGATCTGTCCCAGAGATGGTGAAACAAATTGTCCCCCTCCCACTGCCCCTCAGGCTGCCTATAAGGATCGCCTGATCTCTATATTCACTAAAAATTACAGAGAAGAAAAATACGAATATCTGAAGCTGTCTATCACCAGAACTGGCTGAGAAAAGAACTTTCAAGCACAGCATCTGTTATCTGTTGTATAATTAAGTTTGGACCAGCCCAGGTCTAAGATCCAGACAACTATACCCAAGGCTTCTAGATTCACATATACCCTGCACTGAATGTGCAATTTCACATTTGTATGTGCTGAGAAAGAAGTGCCCACCTGAAGAAAAATGTCAAGCAATTCAATTTTGCCCCAATCCTGAGTCTGGATTTGTAAAATTCGTAAAATATTTGTAAAATATTTATATTTTAGCATCCACCTTAACAAGCAGATAGTATATTCATCATAAACAATATTTGTGGTTGGTCTGAAATATGTTTGAAAATGAATGCAAACCAAGAGAATAAAATTAAGATGTTTGATAGAAAGAAAGGTAAGAAGGTGTAATGTATGTTTCCTAAGTAAACTTTTACCTTTTATGTTTCGTCTTTCTTTTGCATTCTTTTACGGCATTTAAAAATCCATATACAGTATAATTCTGCATGTGTATGTTTGTGTCCATGCACTGAATTCAGACAAGGATCCTCATACTTTTACAGCTCTGAAATTAATGGAACAATTTAGACAGGCCTATCTGGGTGCTTTATAAACTTGATAGCGTTTTCTTTTTAGAGGAAAATCTTATCTTGTCACCATTTCCAACCTGAGAACAAAAGGCATGGCGTTTTGTTCCTCTAGGATCTAGAGCATCAAGTGTAGAAAGAAAGGAACAAGATTATTGACTAGTCTTAAACCCTAGCTTGACAGTGATGGTCTTAATTTGAGGCATTTCTTTCCACTTAGAGATGAGATCATACTGAAAGGGGAGAGGGGGAAAACGCTACTTTACATCATTTTTTATTTAATCAGGCACATATGTTCAAATGAAAATCTGTGATGTGGTTTGGCAGAAAGCTACAGTAACAACAGTTCAAATATCAATAACAGAATATTCCACAGCAACTAAAACCAGAAATGGAGAACTTAAGAGCTTCGAAAAACCATCCAAACAAAAAAAAAAATTGCCCCATTTTACAAGCTTTCTTGCCACAATCGTTACGTGAATCACTGCAGTTGTTAAGTGAATCTGGCCTCCCCTGTGCTTCTCAAAAGCTCCCAAAAGGTGATCACATGACCCCAGGATACTGTAACCATCGTAGATGTGAGTGTCAGAATCTCCACTGTCGGTCTGGCGCCTTGCTGGGTTCCTACCATCAAAGGGGAAGGGTGGGGAAAGAATTTTGGGGCAATTCACACCTGTGTATCAAGTTGTGGGAAATGGGGTGGTGATGGGGAAATATAGGGACATTCCATGTGATGAGCATTACTTACATGGAGACACTTCCTGGAGGGGGTCAAGGCTCCTTTCGAAGTTTGGACAGGCCGCAAAAATCTAGAGGCCCTTATAAAAACCCAAAAGTTGTCATCTAAAAAACTCCAATGGGTACAATACTTTAATTTTTTTTTTCCAATTTCACTCTGAAATATCTCCCGGGAGGAGGATAGTTTCTCCTGGCTGATCTACTATCTAAAACGTCTCAATATAATAGCTTTAAGACAGAAATAGTCAGACCAGTCATCCGGTCAGTCTGAGCTCCATTCAAAATCCAAGAAAGAAATACTTAGACTCCATAGATTAGAGGAAAGAAATCTTTTACTGAAAATTGAAGTGGTAGCTTCAGGTAAAATTCTGAATCTGAGAAATCAGGTGCGCAGATCACATATACAAAGGGATGGAATTGTTCCCACCCCCCAAGATTCAAAAGATTCTTCCAATTAAAAGTTCTGGATATGATCATGTGGGCATCTTCAGGTGGTGATGAGGCCTCTGTCCATTGACCTTGACATATTTTGATAAAGATTTGCAGTTGCGCAGAGAAAAGAAAGCCAAGCGAGAAATAGAAACCTAAAGCAGGAATTTATACTCCCCACACCCATTATCCATTTACACAAGAATGTAACACCTCCAGCTCTCTTCCCAGACAATTCCCCCCTCCTCCCCCCGTTACTTTATGGCAGCCAAAAGATGCAAAGCAGTAGCAGAAGATCTTGAAGGCTGACACATCCCTTCCCACAACTAACAGTACCAGTAACCACCAGGGCACAAATAAAAATGAGAGCCCCCAAAACAGAAGACATTGAGGCCACTTTAAAAGAAGCCCTGGTGAGAGACAAATAGTTCCAGAGGCGTAAGAATGAATGCACCATGAGAGATGATTTGGAGCGGGTGGGAGCTGAACTGGATGTCCCCAAAAGCCGGATACTCTTAATTTTAGAGAAAAGCCATGGCTCTAAAACTACAGGACATTTCAGGTTCATAAAAATGGTCCGTTTGGTCAAAGGACAGTTTCTGTAGCCATGGGTACATGGCAAGCTGCCTCAGCCAAACAATGGTAAACATCAGGAGATCTTCAAACAGTAGCAAAGCCTCATGTTCCATGGAAAGAAATCTCCAAGGACTTTATTGCAGAACTTCCTGAGAGCTTGGGAAAAATGAAATATCTGGGTCGTAATGGATCTATTCTCCAAACAAGTCCATGCCTTGGCTAAACTTTTCATTCAACATGTCTATAGAGTGCATGGGACTCCTCAACACATAATCTCCAATCACGGAGTCCAATTCACCTCAAAAGTTTTAGCAGGAGTTTCTGATACTTTGGGGGACCTCCCAGTAACTAAGCTCCAGTCACTGCCAGCAAGACAACTGGATGGAGGCCCTGACATTTGCCAAAGTAGAGTACAACAATTCTGTCCATAGCAGCATAGGCTTCACCCCATTCAAAGTGGCCACGGGCCAAGATTTTTGCCTCAATATTGGAATTCCCTGCGGATACCCTTCCACGTCACCTCTCTCAAAGACTGGGTGACCCAATTAAAAGACATCTGGCCAGTGGCTAGAAAATGGCTTGAAGAGGTTAGGGAAGCCTATAAAATGCAAGCAGACAAAAAAACACAAGAAGCCTAAAGATTTTAATGTAGGAGATTGAGTGTATATGTCCACCAGGTACTTGCAATCTAGGCAACCCTAGAAAAAACTGGGTTTTTTCAAGCAAGAATGTTGGACCTTTTCCTGATTAACCCAGTCACAGCAGATCTAGAACTCTCCAAATCACTCAGGTGCATCCATCCAATTTTCCACTACATTCTGCTGAAATCTGAGGTGCTCTCCCCGCTGTGCCCAGTGCCACCACATCCACTGAGTCTCTCATGTTCGAAGGGGAGCCGTATTTTGAAGTCAAAGATATTCTGGATTCCTGTAAACACTGTCAAACTCATGGGCCGTGGGCTGGGTGCATCACGTGTTGGCCACGCCCATCCCCAGTTTAGTGAAGGGATAAAGGTCCTGATACATCACATGACTCCACTGTGACTACACATGTTTGACACCATGTCAGGCTTTCCATCATTGGCCTGGCACCTTACTGGGTTCCTGCCATCAAAGGGGAAGGGAGGGGGGAGGCATTTGGGGAAATCCATACCTGTGCATCAAATGGTGGGAAATGGAGAGGTGGTGGGGGAGAATGGGAAGGGGGAATGACAACGGAAGAAAACTATATCACCAACCAGCTTGTAACAGGATTTTTCAAGGCAGAGGTGGTATTCAGCAGGTTCTGACCAGTTCTGGAGAACCAGTAGCGGAAATTTTGAGTAGTTTGGAGAACCGGCAAACACCACCTCTGACTGGAGATTTTACAGTATCCTTCTCCTGCCACGCCCATCAAGCCATGCCCATGGAACCAGTAGTAAGAAAAATTTGAATCCCATCACTGCTTCAAGGCCATTTGCCATAAGAATGGAATGTTACGAGTTTCACAGCTCCGTTTCTCAAAACATTTTACCTGCATCACACTGGCTGGCCAGGGGACTGATCATGGGGGGGAGGGATTGAGAATTGGAAAAAATAGCTTTGTATTTTGTGTGGGAACACCAGATTCTGCCTGACTTTTCTGCAACCAGTTTCTTTCAGTGAAAGTTCCTTTGCTTCAACTAAATGGAGTCATGAGCTCTACTTTCCTGAAAGAGCAAACAGGGGCAAGCCTGATAGTGAGTCAATTGCCAAGCATCTGAATTTTGATCACATGAGCATGGGGATGCTGCGATGGTCATAAGTGTGAAAAACAGTCATAAGTCTTTTTTTTTCAGTGCCATTGTAACTTTGAACGGTCACTGAATGAACTGTTGACTTATATTGTGTTAGACTCTATCTTTTCTCCCATTCATATATCTACAATTGGTAGTATTTGATCCTGTATAATTGATAAAATGGAAAAAATCTTGTGATATTTTTAAGACTGATAGATTTGTCCATATTTCTATCTCCATCTCTATCTCTATCCATCCATCCATCTTCTTTCTTCTATCTCTATTTATTATCTATCTATCTATCTATCTATCTATCTATCTATCTATCTATCTATCTATCTACCCATCTGTCTGTTTATCTGTCTGTCTGTCTGTCTGTCTATCTATCTATCTGTCTATCTGTCTATCTGCCTGTCTATCTGCCTGTCTATTTGTCTGTCTGTCTGTCTGTCTGTCTGTCTGTCTGTCTATCTATCTATCTATCTATCTGCCTATCTGTCTACCTATCCATCTATCTATCTATCTGTCTGTCTGTCTGTCTGTCTGTCTGTCTGTCTATCATCTATCTAATCTATCTATCTATCTGCCTATCTGTCTCTTTATCTATCTATCTATCTATCTATCTATCTATCTATCTATCTATCTAATCTGTCGACAATGTTGCATAAAACATAAAGAAGCAACATTTTCCATGATTAAACTCCTTTCTGCTAGCCATTCCAAGTGCAGTAGAGAAGTTTGTCCAATTATCCATTTGGTGGCAGCATATGCTTTCTCTTCAACCTTCTGGAAAGCAATTTCTGCTCTGAGCTCTTTTGCCTAAAATATGCTCACTTTGATTCCATCTGTAATAAACGATAAATGGTTTTTTTTTGTAAATTCAGGTTCTTATATATATATGTCTTAGGAGAAAGCTTTCTTTCCAATCAGGTAACCTATTGGAGAGAGAGGATTTTAAAAACCAATCCTGCTTATATTTATTCCAGGATGGGAGAATGGAAAAATATGCTCTTTGACCAAGAAAGCTTTTCCAATTCATCACTTGGTAAATGCCTGGTGCTCCTGTCTTGATAAATGAGGAAAATATTTCATTACTTATCTAGGTACATCATCAATGTGAATGAGCCCAATTTCCAGTTTACTGCCCACAATCCTCTCCAACCATTGTACTATATTGCTGTACACCGAACAAAAACAATTTATTTTGGGGAAGCCCAAGCTAGAATAAAGAAGAGAAGAAGAACAATTTGGAAGCCTCCTCTGCTCCCATTCCTACAACCCATTTCCTACAACCCCTTCCCCAAACCCCAACAGACACAGATGCCCTAGGAGACAATTGAAATCCCACAATTATCCACTCTAGCCAAAACAGTCCCCTACACATATATGATCTGTACCAGGGCTGTCAAATTCAAGGCCCACGGCGGGGATCCAGCTCACATGGTGCTTAGATCTGGCCTGTGGGCCCCACCTGAAAATATCAAAGGACCAGCCTGTAGTGCCTCTGCTGCACAAAATGGGGTGTGGGAGGCTGAACGTAGCCCCCCTGCACCTGTTTTTGGCCCAGCAGAGTGCTGCAGGGGGAATCCATCCCATCTCCCCATCCTCCCCACTGGCCCGCAGAGAACTATATTGCTTATTCGGCCCTTGAAGAAATCCAGTTTGATACTCCTGTGTTATGTCCCTGTTGGAGTCTGAATCCAAGGAGGAAGACGAACAGCTGACAAGGAGTGGGAGTGTGGCTCCATTGGCTGTGGAGGAAACTGGGGAAAGAAAATTCAGGCTGGGCAGAGCAGGGAGAGGTAGAACAAGGGAGAGGGAGTTCAGAGGAAGGCCTAGGCCCACCCCCTTTTCATCCTAGAGTTTACAGGGAAGGACAGAGAAGAGAGTAACGTGCGTTGTGCGGCTTACGGGGGAGGAAAGGGCCCTGATTCCCTTCACTAGGCACACCTGGGAAGAGAGTTTAACGGACAGGCAGCTGAGAGCTGCATTTGCCAGGAACAAACATGAGTTTATCTTGTGTTGACTGCAGTTATCTGCGTTCCTGGCATCCTCCCAAATGGGTTGACCTTGCCCTGCTGGATTAATTACCTCATCTTGCCTTGGTTGTACTTATAGTTAAGGTTTTCTGTTGACAATGCTTTGGACTTGAATCTCTGCGGCCAAAGGCTGTTCCTGGGAGAGTTTTTCTCCAGACCAGAAGGTAACCAGGATCTTGGGGTCAAAGTTTGGAGCTAATATAAAAGGATTCCTAATTATTATCTGGCTGTGTTGCCATTATGTCATCACATTACATTCCCAGAAAACACAGCTCTCAGATTGCCTCTCCTTTAAACTTCTTCCCAGGTGTCCCTAGTGAAGGAAATCAGAGGAAGCCCTTTCATCCTCTGAACTAAGGATATAACTATCACTCTTTAGCTTGTTATACATAAGATATTTGTGTGTGTTTGTATGTCTGTGGGTTAGTGTATATGATGCACATCTGGTAAATGACCTAAATTTAATGCAAAGCTAATTTGTTAAGGCTGAAAAACTATTTATGTGGTTTTATTTAAAAGAATCTGAATGGTAAATAATAGCATGTAATGTCCCTTGGATTCCTCTTCTACACACCCCCATCTCCAGAAATACTACTGAGATTTGTGGAAGAAATGGGTAACAAACAACATTTCTTGCCTGTATAACAAAAAGTCATTTCCTGGACATGCTTTTAAACATGGTCCCAAAAATGTACTACATCATCTCTAAAGTGTTCTTTTAATAGTTGGTACACCAACATAAAGATATCTTAAAAGTCAACACCAGCCCACAGTTATTTTAAGAAAGTTTTAAGAAGTATTAGATTCCCAATTATGGCCTGGTTGCAAATAAGAGAAAATAATCTTGTGAACACAAGAACTACTTTTTTGTATGTTTACTAGAAGAAGAAGAAGAATTCTTTATTGGCCAAGTGTGATTGGACACATAAGGAATTTGTCTTGGTGCAAATACTCTCAGTATACATAAAAGAAAAGATACATTCATCAAGAATCATAAGGTACAACACTTAATGATAGTAATAGGGTACAATAAGTAATCAAATCATACTAGGAAACAGTCAATCTAAATCATAAGGATACAAGTGACAAAGTTACAGTCATACAGTCATAAGTGGGAGGGGATGGGTGATAAGGAGTGATGAGAAGATTAACAGTAATAGTAAATAGCTGAACAGTGCTGAGGGAATGGGTTGTTTAGCAGAGTAATGGCTTTCAGGGGAAATTGTTCTTGTGTCTAGTTGTTCTGGGGTGCAGTGCTCTATAGCAACGGTCACCAACTGGTGGGCTGTGGCCCACTGGTGGGCCACGAGAAAATTTTGGTGGGCCACAGAGAAATCTCACCCCCAGAGCATCCTCCTAAAGCAATTAATCCAGGCTACACAGAAACACAAGGCTGCACCACCCACATGGCCCGTGGGAACCCTCCCCGCCCACTCACTCCTTACCCAGCAAACTTGCCTGCTAAATTGCTATTTTTCCTTTATCCGACCATCAGCTGTTCTACTGTGCCGGGAGATTTAGATTAGCTAGGAAGCAGGAAATGGTTGGATTTCTTGCTTTCTAGCTAGTCTTTAGATCTTCGGCTCTGCTTTTAAGCACAGCCGAACCTCCCTTAGGATTGCAGACTCACGGCAAGCAAATTTTATGTGACAGACTGAGCTAGCCAATGGCAGATAGATAGATCACAAATGATTCTGTGAGCAACTCAATCTGCCTGCCTGCTTTGCCTGATTTTGGGTAAAAGATGCTCTTTCTTTTATAAAAAAATTCAATATTTACATACATGGTGTGTTGTGAGTTAATTTTGTGAGTTTGCTTGCAAGCAAATCTTATGTGACAGACTGAGCAAGCCGATGGCAGATAGATAGATCTCTGAATGAATCTGTGATTCTGTGAGCAACTCAATCTGCCTGCCTGCTTTGCCTGATTTTGGGTAAAAGATGCACTTTTTTAATTAAAAAATTCAATATTTATAATATTTACATACAAGCCATGCCCAGCCAGTCACATGACCACCAAGCCACACCCACAAATTAGGCCATGGCCACAGAACCAGTTAGTGATCCCTGGGATTTAAAATTATGAGTTTGGTGGTCCCTGAGATCCAAAAGGTTCTACAGTGTCATTTTGATGAAAGGCGTTGAAGTAGTATACTAAGTAGAAGTAGTATAACTAAGTAGTATAACTAGCTTTGTTATACATGGGACTTATGTTTCAGTAACTATACTTATGGGGAGGCATGGCAGCCGTGGTTAAGATGCTGGGCTTGTTAAATGGAAGATAGGCAGTTTGAGACCTAAGTACCACATAAAAGAGTGAGTTTCCATTACTTGCCCCAGCTCCTACCAACCTAGCAGTCTGAAAGCAAGTAAGAATACAAGTAGATAAATAGGCATCACTTCGGCCTGAAGGTAACAGCTTTCTATGAATCTTGGTTTATAGTCATGCCAGTCACATGACGACAGAAATGTGAATCGGAGATGAGCACCCCAAGCCCAGAGTAGGGTACAACTGGTAGGGAAAACTTTTACCTTTTTTTTTTAGCTATACTTCAATTTGGTAGCATTGAGGTACATTCCAACCCACCTTTCCAACTGGATGTCCTCTAGTCTAGATGTATGAAAGGAAGACCCAACACAGCACAGGCTGCGTCATCTGCAGTACAAGCATCTTATCAGAGCAACGTCTCCAAGTGTCTGACTGTAAACTGCCTAGGACATGTATGGATGAACTCTAACACGTACAAACTGACCGTTCTATTTTTAAAAATCCCTATGGGATTCATATGAGATGCAGAAAAATTATTGCAAGTATAAAGAAAATAACTTTCCTTTACAAAATATTTTTCAAAAGTTCTCTTTCTTAAAGTATTGACATTAAATATGGACTTGGAAGTCTGGTTGGTTTTAAGAAATTGTTTACAGAGAACTTAGGTATGCCTTTGGGCATCACGTTAGGGACTACTTGAGGAAATGAGTGAGCAGAAATGCTGTACAGCTAGAATAAAAATGATTAACTGATTGTAAAATGGGAAAAAAGTAAATTTCAATTGTGAACAACTGAAACTTCAGTAAATATTTCTTGATGGATAGCTCCTACCATTACACATAAGAAGATATTATGCTGCAAATCCTATTGTTCCTTCCTTTTTAAAATAAATTGTAGCAACAAAAAGAGGAAGAAATTGCAGGAAGAAATGCCTGAATTCTCCACATAAAATTTCATGAATGGGGCAGAGTGATTGCTCAAAATAAGTTTCATCTGGAGGCTATAATCTAGAAGGATTATAGCCTCAATGAACTATGGTAAATCAGCAAGATTTTAATAAGGGGGAAAGTGCTATTGCTTACAAGAATACAGCTTACAAGAACACGGGTGGAGGCTTTACATCCATTCGTCTGCACACAAAGAAATAAATGGAAATATCACCCAAAATGTCAATGATAGGGTAAGGCATAACCTGATAAGGAGCTTAGGCAGCTCTCTGTGGAGAAATTTATCATTTCTGGACCCCAAAAGAACCTTAATACAACTCTACAAATTCAATATTTCACTGTCAGAGAGGGCATTAAAGGAGCTTATACTGCCTCAGATAAGCCTCTTGCCTTTAAACTCATTTCACAAGCAACCATGTCTCTACAACAGAGACTAATACACACAGTCATGATAGCATCATGCCAGATTTTGGAAATATTCATGATATCTGAAAAGCATTTATTTCTTCACAAATTCATAACAAGTGTTTTCTTTTTGTGTCAGAGTATTTCTTCACAACCATTAAATTTAGTCCTCATTTAGTGACTTGCATCATACAGTGATCCTTCACGGTTACAAAGTGATGAAAAAGTGATCCTCACATTTATGATATTTGCAAGCAGGGGTGTCAAACTCGCATTGTCATGGCAGCGTCATATGACGTAGCATGACTTTTTCCCCCATTGCTAAACCAGGTGTGGGCATGGCCAGTGCATGATGCATCCAGTCCGTGGGCCACAAGTTTGACAGCCCTGCTATAAAACAAAGGCAAGCTGTGATAAGATCACAAGAACAATCCTGGTTTCATTTAATTACCTCTTGGTTAACAGCTGAATTGCTGGTCCTAATTGTGGTCACTAAATGAGGACCACTTATATTGAGACATACTTTCAGGTAATATCAGTAAAAAAAAACCAAAGAACCTCATGGACTTGAAAATGTAACACACTGATAATTAGTTGACCTTCTCATGTCATTATAACCAACACAACAACTCCCAAATACCATTTCAATGCAGCACTGGCCTGGAATTGACAGACAGTATTGTGTTGAGCAGTCGTCTCAATATTGCAGGAAGAATTTTGCCACAGAACCTTCCAGATGGTTATAAAAAAGGAACTAGGATGAAGTAAACAGATTCTATCTCACAATGCATCAGGAACAATAGTGACAACTTTTATAACAGGGCAATAAACAGAGAACCAGTGATAGAATTGAAGACAGAACTTTGAGAAGCATTTCACAAGTTCCATCTGTAGATTTGACTGAAAAATATCTATGTAAATTTGAAGAAGGAATGAGCAATATTACATTTTAATGGATATGTTCCCCAAAGGCTCTTCCTCACTGGATTCATAAAAGTAGAATAGCCAGGAATATGTTTAATTGTTGTTCAGCGACCCAATTGAGACTGGTAACTTGGTTGTTAAGTGAAGTGGTCACTAAGTGAAACCACAGTGGTACTTAAATTTTACTTCAGCTTTCCTAAATGGGAAAGTCATAAGTGGGAAGATTGGTCATAAAGTTACTTTTTCATCAACATCATAACTGCTAAATAAAGCAGTTGCTACTCAAGGAATACCTGTGTGTTAGTTCAAATCCTTGAAATGAGCAAGGAGTTGAATGCAGCGCCTTCCCAATTCTTGCGTTCTGCAAATATCGGCCTTATTATCATTCACTAGATTGTATGTCTCAGCTCATAAAACCACTGGATTAGATTTCTTTTTTTAAAAAAATGCAGAAATATGGTGTCATGATTGACTACTTTTTTAAGTTAATAACTATCTGAACAGGTATTTATTTATATTTATTTATTAAATCAAAGTATACAGCCACCCATCTTAAAAACAAGCAACTCAGGGCAGCCTATAACTGAGCTAAAAACAATTAAAATATATTAAGAAATATAAAACCAAACTAAAACCAAGAATAATAGATAAAAGGATGTTAAAAATTGCAGAGCCATTCTGGGCTCCTCGGATCTGCCAGCATAACCAGGCTTCGAGGGATCTCGGAAAGCTCAACAGTGATGAGGCCACTTTAGTTTCATCTAACTGAACTTACCACGTTTAGGTAAATTATGATACTTCATAGTGGATGAAATTAATAAATTGATATTTTTTCTGCTCTTATGATCAAAAACATTCACATGAATGAATCAGAAAATATTTTTAATTAACCAATAATTCTGGCTTTCATTTTGCAAAGTATTGCAGAGGAACTAGTAGAATATAAACCATAGGTGGTATTCAGCAGGTTCTGACCAGTTCTGGAGAACCGGTAGCGGAAATTTTGAATAGTTTGGAGAACCGGCAAATAACCCCTCTGACTGGAGATTTTACAGTATCCTTCCCCTGCCAGGCCCAACAAGCCACAGCCACAGAATCGGTAGTAAAAAAAAATTGAATCCCACCATTGATAAACACACAATGCTTTTAAGGTTAGAACTGCTGTTTTGTTTTAAAAATGCTTTTCAATCAACAGTGATGTAAAAAAGGGTTTTTCTCTTCACACAATGGCTACAATGGTTCATTATGAAACAGAAAGACCATAAGAATGTTGTGTTTTTAAAAATATGTTATATAACATTTTTAAATAGTATCCCGAGATATTTCTTGCTGTTTGGGGGAAACGTATAGCAGATTTCCAAATTCACAGAACAGTTGATGTATCCTGTGAAAAATTAGTATATAGCAATAAATCATCATCACCAGAAAGGGTGATGATGATTAGCCTTCATATGGTATACATGACCTCATCAGGACTTGTGCTTTTAGTTATATTTTATCTAAACGCTTCATCACCCAAAGGCAAATGTCAGCCTCCTAATACTGAATTCTTCACAGTGACATTAATATTCAGCTACTGTAATGAAAATAAAAAAAGATTGAAAATATTTAATATCTTGCAGTTCAGAACAGCAGTCAGGTCTGTAAATTTTCCAGTTATGTTTATTTTGCTATATATTCCTCCAATCAGCAAGAAATATCAAATTATTGGCGATTCCAGCTGTTTGTGAAACATTTGATGAAGCAATATAGTTATCACAATAATAAATAAATGATACTCATAAAGATGCACTCTTGATGGAAGCAGACAACCCGGTAGTGTTCTGAAGAAGAGGAGTGATGCTGTTCCACATCACAAGCACCCAACTATTAAGCCCTTAAGCAAAGATTGTATTGTGCAATTTGTATGTTTCATTTCTTTGGAAAATTGGACTGTACATGGAAAACATAATAATTTCCCCACATTAATTATCTTTTACAATCTATTATATTTTTTGTCCTTATAACAAAACTACTCCAAAATACATTGAGCTAAAAAAAAAAAAAGAATAGAGACCCAATGCCTTTGGATTTAAGCCATTCGAAAATCTCGTTTGGAAGCTCCAAGGAAAACTTTCCGTCTTCTAGGAAGTCAAGCCATTTTTATAGTTTGCATTCAATCTTTCTGACTCTTACTGCATTTTTTCCTCAATGTACACATAAATGGATGTTGCAATTTGGCATCCAGATGTGTATACCCTAACCCTAATAGCCCTACTAACCGGAAATAACAGGAACTATAATTGAACAGATCCAGATGCTAAATTATAGTAACTATAAGGAGAAAAGGCATGCCAATTCTAAAATGCCATGTAACACAGCTTACCTGAAAGATACCAGGCTGAGGATGATATAAGTTGGCAAAAAGCATAGACCTATTCAGAACTGCTTCTGTTCTTTTAAACATCCAATTGTTCTCTGCAAACTTATCCAATTATAGCTTCTCCTACTTTAATATTCATAGAAACAGCCAGTTCTGGTTATTTTCATGTTAACTTTATTACTCATCTTTATTTGGCATGCAGCTAATACATTGGTAAAATTAGGAACTTAAACTGAAATTAAATGCAAGAAGATGTAGGTGCTATAGGTCAATAGATCCTTTCCTACCCAAAAACTTCTAGATAGGAGTAATGACAGGTAACGGTTTTATGCAGTTGTATTTAGTATGCTCACCACAAATATTCCTAAATTGGTCAGCCCTGGCAACTTTTACCATTGCTTTCCTTACATCATGGATAGATTATTATAATGTGCTTTTCATATATTTATCCTTGAAGATGATTTCGAAGCTTCAGTTAATAGTAGACCGTTAACCAATATATCACACTCTAAAAAATGCAGCGATTCTTCGTTGAGGGTGAACTTTCCAAGCAAGACAACATCTTGTGAATATGTTGCACCTGGCAGATATTCATTGATTGGTCTTGTGGGAAAGAGTGAAATATGTTATATTTTGCGCTGATTACTCCCCACACTCTGATCTCAAAGACAGGCATGAATGGAATGCAACCTTAGAAAGCATTGGCCTATGAATTAAAAGACATCATAAAGGGAAAAGTTTCCCCTGTCTAGTCATGTCCAACTCTAGGGGATGATGCTTATCTGTTTCTTAGCAAGAGTTGTTTGAAGACATTGCCATGGTTATGTGGCCAGCTGACTATATGTTGAGGTGCATGGAATACTTTTACCTTCCCACTGAAGTGGTATCCATTTATCTACTTGCATTTTCACACTTTCAAACTGCTAAGTGGGCAGAAGCTAAAACAAATAACAGGACTCACCCCATGGCAGAGCACTCAAGTTTCGAACGTGGGCTGTCAGCTTTCCAACTGAGAAGCTCCGAGTCTTTAATTGCTGAGCCATTGCTCCCCAAAAAGACATAATAGCAAATATTAATTACTTTATGACAACAATGCAAGACAATGTTATGTTAAACTGTACTAGGAAAGCTCCAAACTAGGGAAAAATAACTTAAAGCATACTTATTATCCCACAGATGCCATAATAGGCTTTATATTAACATCTTCTCATAAGTGACTATGGAGATTCTCAGTCATCCCGGTCATGGTTGTCCCAAAAGTTCTTTTTCAAGAGGCATCTGGACTTTCTGGTTTTTCTTTGAAGATGTTTGGCTTCTTATCCAAGAAGCTTCTTCAGTTCTGACTGGATGGTGGGGAATGGAAGGATTTGTACTCCTTGCAGACAGTTGGTCATTTGCATTGTTTTAGTGAGTCGTTAAGGCACTTGAAGGTTACTGTGTCATCAGGGTCACCTGAATGGTACAAATGGGTGTGGAACCTTCTTGGAACCATTGAAAGGACCATGTTGTAGACTGGAGATAGATGATGCCATATCCCTCCCCCTCTGTTGAGAGAGGGCTGTTCAATTTTGATGTAGATGGCCTCTTCAAACCAGTGGTCCTTTCTGTCCAAAATGTGGACTTTGCCCTCTTTTAAATGCAGATGGACGGCTGAATATAGTCTTAATGGGTTTGTTCTCCTGTGTTGTGCCATGCATTTATGAAGTGGTTATTTTGTTTCCCCAATGTACAGATCTGCACATAGCTCATTGCCTTGTGTTGCACATACCACGTTGCTTATTTTGTGTCTGAGTGTTTTATCCTTGAGTGGGGGGGACAAGTTTCTGCCTTAGTACATTCTTGGGTTTGTAAAGGAACAAACTGTCAAGAAAAATGGCACTGACTACTACTTGGTGAAGGGCCCATGAAAGTTGGGAAAAGATATTCAAATGCCGGAATGTTTTTATATCTACACAGATCAGAATTATGCAAGCCCTGATATTCCCTGTTTTATCCTTGGGGTGGACGAGCTTCTGCCTTAGTGTATTCCTGAGTTTGAAGTGTGCGCATATCTTGTGTTGGCTGAAGATCCTCCTAAGCTTTTCTGATAGTTCTGCAACGTATGAATGACAACATTGCTTTGTTTATTGTTCTTTCATTGTCTGCTATTAAGGAGCGCTTGTAGGGTCTTTTTTGAGATTTGATGATTCCATATGTTGCAAGAATATCATCACAGGAAACCAGAAAGTCCAGTTGCCACTTGAAAAAGCACCTTTTGGACATCTTCTCCTAAGAATCACCCGGAAGTATATTTCTTTACATCTCAACTGAAATCCAAATAACCTGTACATAGATAGCTTTTCCTGTTACCACCATCCATTTTTAGTTCATCATGGTTGTTCTAGGACAGGGGTCCCCAACCTATGGACCATGACCCACTACCAGGTCTTAGCCGCTTGGCTACTGGGCAGCGTGACTGGCCAGGACGTGCACATCTGTGCGCTTGTACCTCCACTTGCACTAGCATCGCTGTGAGCGATGCGTGGACATGAGTGTTGCACATGTGCTCACAGCCACATTTGTGTATGTGCATGCACGCATAAAGGCACTTGCCTCCCCCCTCCAGACTGGCAACTCAGAAGTGTTGGGGAACTCTGTTCTAGGACATGTAACATCAAATTTTTCTTTAATCCTATCTGAAAAGAAGCAACATAGTTCAAAGGTTAGGGGAACTGATGGAATATCCACTGAAATATGGCAAAAGAAACAAAAAACAGAAGAACCAGACTAAGTTATGCCAACAAATCTGAAAAATGTCAGAAGAAGTCAATCTATATTCCAATACTAAAATGGAGTCTTAACAGACTGTGCATAATATTGTACAATATTCTTAATTTCACATACTTGAAAAATAATGCTTAGGATCATCCAGCACAGACTAAAACACTACATGGAAAAAGAGATGCCTGGTGATCAAGCTGGCTTTAGAAAATACCAAGGAACATGAGATAATGACTGCTGAATAATTAAGAAAGTCTTCAGATTGCCTCAGTCATGTCAAGCTATGGAAAGTGCTTAGAAAAATGGGAATCTCAGAACATCTCATTCTCCTTTTGAGAAACTTATAAACTGATTAGGAAGTCACAGTACTGACAGAACATGGTGAAACAAACTGGTTTCAAGAAGTGAGACAAGGCTATATACTTTCCCTTTATGGTTTGAACCGTAAATGACAAACAGTCCAGAAGGACTGGAAGAAGATGATCGTGGTTTTAAGACTGAAGGAAGAAACATCAATGCTGAAGATATGACCATGATTGCTAAAAAAAGCCAAAGAGCTTCCAGTGCTAAGAGTCAAGGAGCACAGTGAACAAAAAAAGTGATTAAAATTACAAGTAAAAAATTACCAAGCTAATGACAATAGGTAGAATAACTGGACTTAGATTTGAGGATACTGAAGTGAGGGATAGCTTCTCCCTTTTGGGATCAACCATTAACAGTCACCAAGCACAAGGAACAAAAACAATTCCATGAGTAGGTCAAAGTAGTCCCCTTCTTGTTCTTCTATTTACAAGAATCTCACCAGAATAACTGCATTTTTTGGGGGTGGGAACAGGTAGATAAAGTCTTCAAGAGTCTTCTTCCCACAGAGTATTTCCAAAAGGTTGTCTCTTTATTCTCCCCTCTACTTTAGTTGGAGATCCCACCACATCAGTAAAAGAACAAACGGTCACGTAAAATGCCACTGACTACTACTTGGTGAAGGGCCCATGAAAGCTGTGGAAAAGTTATTCAAATGCTCGAATGTTTCTATATCTACAAAGCTAAGAATTGTGCAAGCTACAGTATTCCCTGTGGCATCAAAGGAAGTGAAAATTAGACTTTGAAGAACCAAGATAGGAAGAATATATGGTTAAAATTAAAATACATTAAAATAAAACTACCTAATAAATACGAGCGAGGTCTAGGATGCAGCCTATATTAAATTATAATATAGTCAATAAAATTATATTAAACATCTAAAATTACAAAACTAATATCTAGAATGAGATGAATTACAGTTATATAGTTACATGCATACATAGAATGTATTTAGTAGAAAATTGACCCATCAGGGTGCAACAGATCTTCTGTGCTGCTGCATGAAACCAAGCTACATGCATTGTAACAAAAGATAGTTCATCTGCAAGCAGCATAGACTGAATATGTGTGACAAGGATATCTGCTAATCAATGGTAGGATGACTCTGATTCACATGTCTTTATAAAAGGAATAACAAAGAAGATGATTTTCTGTAGTTTCCACCTCTCCAGATTCACAGAAGCAAAGCCTTTCAGTCTAGCATCCTTTTTATATTTATCATTCAATGCAGTAGAAGGGAGAGCAAGACACTGGGAAAGAGAGAAACCTCTCTTGATAGTTGGGTGTTTCCAGCTGTGTAAGATAGCTGGCAGCAATGACAATATAACTATTGTGTACTGGGGGGAGGAAGGCCAGGGCCTTCCCAAATCTGCATGCCGCTCTGTATCCTTTATCCTTTGCTTCGGGGTTTGTTTCGCCTGATCACACTTTATCTTAAAAACAGAGGAGGGAGAAGAGCCTAGATTTAAAAGTTTAGATTCGACAGCCTTAATCCATCTGGACTCAAAATAGTCTTGAAGAATTAATGGTGCTAGGCCTAGAGGATACAAGGCAAGTGTCATGGCCCAGCATATAATTTGTGTCTATACTGTTGTTATTCTCTGGCCCAATCTAGTGGCCGGAGCCAAATACCAACCTGTATTGTTTGGAAGCTGATCAGGTCCTTTACCCATCAACTCTCAGTCCCAAAACCAATGCATCCCGGGAAGCCAGATTCCTTTCCTTTAGCATTCAGAAGGAAACAAAAGCACCAGGAAGAATATAGCCTAATCCGTGGCACATGTTCATTTGAGGACAAAAATCCACATCCCATCTACACAGCATCTCTGGTGATATTTAGATTACATAGGTTGGACTGAACCAAGAGGGGAGGGGTGTTCCATATTAACATACTTGGAATACCCTCTTCTGATTGGTCCAAAGACACTGTACGGTGATTGGTTCAAATAACCTGTTGGGATTGGTTCACTAAGAATTGCCCGCGATTGGCACAGCTGATCACAGGAAATTCAAAGAGCCGTCATTGGTTGCGAGCCGCGGAAAATCCCTATAAGAAGGGTTGCCGCGGCTCCAAGATCTTTGAACAGGACTTAACAAAGAAATAAGGAGCTGAAAGTCACACTGGTCTCAAGTCTCTTTCCCACGATCGAACACATACAGATCAAATCCTCAACTTCCACAGCAACTACTCAAAATGCCACAAACAAAGCTGTATCAGAACACTGTTTGGAAGACTGGAATCCCACTGTAACACCACAGAGGCCAGAACAGCAGAACAAAAACACCTATACAAAGTTTTCGAGAGAAACAAAACTTCATGAAACTTCATCCAAAGATGTCTACACACAAACAATAGATACATTCAAAGCAATATAACAACCACAACAAGAACAACAATGCCCAGACAAATCACAATTCCCTACGTAGAGAATGTTTCAGAAAAGACAGCAAGATTACTATGTCAACATGATCTCACGGTAGCCCACAAACCAACCTCAACTATCAGATGGACCCTATCAAAACCAAAAGGGCAGACAGAAACAAACTAAAGATCAGGAGCCAAATACCAAATTCAGTGCAGCAATTGTGAAAAGAACTATGTTGGCCAAACAGGAAGAAAACTATCAACCAGACTGCACAAATACTTCCTTGCTATTAGAAGACATGACCCACTATCTCTCATGCCCATCCACGAAGAGTCAGAATCTTACCAGGACCACAATTGTAACCCAGGTGACATCAAGGAGAGAAAGGAAATTCCTCAAAGCCTGGTGTTCCACCAATAAATCAATAAACAGGCATATTGACATCGATCCAGTCTACCAATTGCTGAGAATGAAAGAACCGCATCAACCGCAATCCCAAAGATAGCATTTAAAGTGAACAAAGAGGCACCCCACTATGCAACAACAAAATTCACAACCTATCAACTCACAAGAAATCGTACCACATCACAGTAACAAACAGCCATTCAAACAGATTGAAATCAGATCATTTTTCAGTATCCAAATAAAAAACACTAATTTACATCACGCAGACGGTATTTAAAACCAAAGTAACTATGCCTCAGTAACAAACAGCCAGACAATCAAACAGTCCGAAGTCAGACCTTGGCTCAGAAGTAGCTGAACAGACAACATCCACACTCATTTGCATCCCATAAAAATGTATTTAAAGACCAGTGCTCTGACAGGTGAGCACTATTCAAAGCTGTCAGCTGGTGCTCCATTCAAAATCCAAGAAAGAAATACTTAGACTCTTTTAGTTAGAGAAAAGATATCTTTTACTGGTCATGAAATGGTAGAGCAATGAGAGAATTCTGAATCTGAGGAAATAGGCACATAAATCACATATACAAAGTGATGGAAATGTTCCCACCCCCAATAGTTCAAATGATTCTTCCAATTAAAAGTTGTGAATATCATCATGTGGACATCTTCAGGTGGTGATGAGGTTTCTGTCCGTTGACCTTGGCATACTTTGATAAAGGTTTGCAGATACTCAGAGAAAAGAAAGCTAAGCAAGAAATAGAAACCTAAGCAAGAATGTACTCTCCCCACTCCTCAGTTTATACAATACTAGATTGTAACACCTCCAGCTCGCTTCCCATACTTATCCCCCCCCCCCCCCCCCCCCCGTTACTTATGGCAGCTGAAAGATACAAAGCAAAGGTAGAAGATCTTGAAGGCTGACAAAAGCACACTTAGAATGTCTCCTCGAATAGTGATGAAACATTTGCAACCAAATTGCCAAGCTTGGAGCTCAGACCAAGAGCCCAGTCTGTGTTTATTTCAATTCCATCATTTTTTATAATGACACTTTGTAGTTGCATGGACTTGGAATTCCCTTGGAGAAAACATTAACATAACAGTGGAAAGTATGTTTTCAGGCATATTTAGCATTGTGTAAGGCAAGGCTCTTCAAATTTGGCAAGTTTAAGACTTGTGGACTTCAACTCCCAGAATTCCTGAGCTGACATGACTGGAGGAGGAATTCCGAGTTTGGTGTAAGGCAAAGAGGGGGTCTGAAATAAGCATGACCTTGAAGGTGACCTTCACATTATCTCATCCCTGCAGTGGTCCTGTTTCCAGAGCTTCCGCTATATAACATACAGTATTTTATTGAATGCATCTCAGAGAACAGTTCAATTTTTGCTATCTTGAACTTAAGACTACTAGGAGTTTCACACTGGTTAAAAACTTGCAGGGGGATGGGAAGGCTTCACTTAAGTATTTTGCCATCTTCAGCATTTTGTATCTCTCATGGTTCAGTCCTGTGCATATATTTGTTCAGCAGTAAGCACAACTATGATAAAATAGTATTGGTCTTATCTCCTATATTAAGATTGTTTGTATAATTTCTGGGACCAATGCAACCACCACTACCATTAATCCATTGAGATAAAGCAACTGACTTAAAATCCACAGCTATTTATCTTAATTTTTTTAATAGAGGAAACGAGCTCAGATGTGATCTATGATAGCTTGCAATACTTGAGTAGACAACATGAATTTATTATATTCTATATTAAAGCCACAAAGCAACTTTAAATAGCTTGAGGCCATATTCATTCCCTCCCTCCCCAAAATATCACAGTGAAATCTAAACATACTTAGTCATAGTATTTTATGTGTCAGGAAGTAAAACAGATGTAGAAACAGATGTAAAAATGTAACGGAGATGGCCCCAGTTGGCTGACTAGAACTTCAAAAGAAAATTTTCTTTACTCATAAATTTAAAAAGGAGGGGGAATGCACATTTCTGTGTCTAGTAAAGAAAAAATGAAGTAACAACCAGGATTGCAAGAAGTTATTTAGATGAAAGTTTTTAATAACTCGTCTTGCTTTATTCCACATACCGTTTATATCTCAAAATATATAAAGTATCTAAGACCGTGGTGGTTCCTTATTGGTGCACTCTTTCCAAATGCCTCTTACATATTTACTCTTATTCATTTTAGATTATCTCTTATTCAATTCAAATGAAACAAAACCATCATTATTTTCAGAGAGCTTTTTCACAAGCCAATGAGCTCTATTTCTCAAATTTCCTTTTGGAATAAGGCCTTATGATTTTGTATATTACTATTAGAGTGTCTACCCCCACACCCTCCAGTCTTAGAAATGAATTAACACAAACACATACACACACACCATTAAACATCATTGTAAAGGTTCCGACTAACGAACCCAAGCAAATCAAGCATTTCCTCAAAGAACTTCTTTATTGGGTATATCATACCGGAACACTTCGAAGGAAAGTCAACTCTGACTTTCCCTGCAGTTACAGTATAATTAAAACCAGTAATGACCAAGAGCCTCCAGTGTCATTAATCATGTTGGCCCATCAGGCTTCTCATGTATTTGTCTCCTCCTTCCTCCATCGCCCAAGAGTTGACCTTGGTTCTCACAAGAAAGATCTATGTTGTGTCTAGCAATGCATTCCAGCCTCCTTCCCCCCTCCCATGCAGCATGGCAACGTTGAACCAGGAAAATAGTATGGACAGTTGGCTCCCCTTGTGTGAGGAACATCTGAAAAATATTGACACACCTCTCCCCAAGCAATTCCTTCGGCTTCTGGGGATTCTTTTTATGGGACTTCCTAACCAACCTCTCTGCCTTCATGTCCTTACTTTTCACCCAGGAAGCTTCTGACAAGTGATAACCTTTCCATTGCATTAGGTATTGGAGTCTTCGCTTGTGTACTCTAGGTTCTCATAATGGGGTTGACCTTCCACTACAAATGGGCCGGGGGCCATTTGCTCGGCTGGACGAAATGCTGATTATGTTACCAGCTTCAATAAACTACTATGGAAAACTGGGTGCACTTTCCCTAACAGGCACAGAAGCTTTAACTCTACTGTTAACCGGATTAATGATTTTTATGGATGGGGAAAGGTCCTATAAATTTAGGAGCCAGGTTCTTGCTTGGCAGCTTTAACTTTAAATATTTGGTGGAGAGGTAAACTTTCTCTCCAATGTGAAATGGCCTCGGGGTGGTGGTGGCTTCGTTTATCCTCCTGTTGCTTTTCTGTTTCAGTGGCTTTAGCTACAGCCCCTTCACATTTCCCCTAAGCATTCTGTTAAATTCACTGAAGAGGGTGGTTCCCAGGGAAGTTCTGGCATGGGAACAAACTCTACTCCCTTAGCTACCTTAAAGGGAGCAAGTCCTGTACTGCTATGTATGCCATTATTAGCCATGTATCAGCAAAAGCAATAGGTCCACCCAGTTTGTTTGTTGGTAGTTAACACAGAACCGCAAGTACTGCTCTATCATTGCATTAGCTTATTCTACCACCCCATTTGTACTTGGATGAAAAGCTAAGCTAAGCCTCTGGGAGGATTCAATTAGCCTCACAAATCCCTCCCCTATTTGGCCATAAATTGGACCGCCTGGTCAGATATGATTTTCCTCAGAACTCCATGTAGCCGGTAGATATGCTTCAGGAAGAAGAGCAGGCTACAACATGAGTCTGTTTGGAAAACAGTACTGTCCAGATCACAGTGTTTCTCCCACTCTCCAGTAGTTCTACTATAAAATATTCCTCTTGCAGCTGTTTTTACAGCTTGAATTCTTCCTTTTCCCACTCTGAAGACCCAGATAATTTTTGCCTATGTGTCTATCTTACATCCTGCCTTTATACTACCATTTCCTCACTCCCATTTATTGTAGCTTCTTTGACAGACGTGTTTCTTCACTCAGCAAGTTTTCATTACACAGCAGATTCAATTCTAAACCTTCTGGCTACCAGTAATATATGAGTTTAATATCTATTATGTTCTATCTACGAGCAAGCTACTATGGGAACTATAGTTCAAAATGAACTGGAGGTTGCTTACCCTCAGTGGTGAAGAATCTTTTATCCATAAGCACTCCCAGATTCTTCCAGGATGAGACAATCAATGCTTGTGCATTTTTTTTTCTTTGAAAAATGAAATGAAAAGAGGTGCTGCAATTCAGAAAGCTGAACACACCTATTTCAATAGCCACCAAAACTTATCAAAAAAGGGACATTTACATCATGAATCCTTATTTTTATTTTTTTATTTTTATTTATTTTGTCAAGCAATTATAAGATAACAGGTATAACTATAAACATAGTTATGGATACATAAAAGAAAAATAAAAGAGGAATTAGGAAAGGGGTGAGGTCAATAGTAGACAGTCTAAGGTTAAAGTTTTTGGGGTTTGGGGAAGAAACCACAGAGTCAGGTAGAGTATTCCAGATATTTACCACTCTGTTACTGAAGTCGTATTTCCTGCAATCAAGTTTGGTGTGGTTTACATTGAGTTTGTATCTATTGTGTGCTCTTGTATTGTTATGGTTCAAGCTGAAGTATTCATTGACAGATAGGACATTGCAATGTATAATTTTATATACTATACTTAGATCGGACTAAAGGCAGCATAGTTCTAGGTTTTCTAGGTCTAGAATTTTAAGTCTGGTGGCATAAGGTATTCTGCAACAAGTAGAACAAGTAGAGGAGTGGAGAGCTCTTCTTGTGAAATATTTCTGGACTTTCTCAACTGGGTTAATATCAGATACGTGATGCGGGTTCTAGACTGATGAGCTGTATTCAAGTATTGCTCTAGCAAATGTTTTGTATGTTCTTATAACTAATGTGATATTACTAGAGAAAAAGCTACGTAGGATTAGGTTAACAACTCTTAATGCCTTTTTGGCTATGTAGTTACAGTGGGCTCTAGCACTTAGATCATTAGAGATGAGAACTTGAAGGTCCTTGACAGAGTTTGGATCATCAACAAGGTCATGACTATTCAGCTTGTATTTTATTTTCTGATTTATTTTTGCCAATATGTAAGACAGAGCAGTTATTTGTTGATTTATTTATCACCATTTCCTTATTATTTATTTGTTAACTTACTTATTTATTTATCACCATTTCCTCTGCATCCTTAACAGCCAAATAAACTTTTTTTTTTTAAAAAAAAGGTCCAATCCTGCCTGAACCTAACTGTGAGATCCTCGTTCCTCCAGACCCCTTCAGAATGTTCTTTGCTTTTGTACAAAATAATTTCCTGTATCTGATTTGCTCCATGTCCATCTTCTCTTACGTATAATAGTTCCACTGTGCTTCATAATTATACTCCAGGTTGAAAGAATCATTTATCCTCACCAGGACAATGACAGATTGGAAGGAACAGAATATGTAGGGAGCCCTTTTCCTAAACATTCTAGCTTCACAGAATAATGCCAGACCATAACAGGTTTTACTTGGTTTTGATTTAAATGTGGTCCAGTACAGGAATCCAGTCCGTGTTTTGTAAACAAAGGCTTAGCACTAGGTATGAGCCACACTGTGATTGATTTATTAAACCATGCTTAAAACAAACTTGTATGAGTCATTCTATCAGCTTTGTAAAAGCTGCTGAACAATAAATGTCTTAGGAGCTGAAAAAACTCCAAGGCCCAGCCTCAGCTTTGCACTTTGTTCTACTTCAGTCTGATATCTTTTTCCACGCTACTCCCTGGCCTCCCGTGTTCAAGGCCCGGTTTTTCCAGAGATTTTTTCCATTCGTTTTTTCTTGCCTCAGTTCTGTACTACCCCTCCCACTTTAGTTAACCCCTTTTCTCAAGCCATATCGTGCCAAAAATCTTTTTTGCCCCCATCTCATCACCCAATAGCTTTCCATTTCAACTGGAGAAACCATTGTGTTACTCCATGCTGGAAACTACTTAGATTAGAGCAAATGGCTCTACTTCCTGAGCAAATGGTGTCCAGCTAGAACCCCCAAACCTGGGCCACAGCCAAATGGCAGGTAAGAGTGACTATGCTGCATCTCTCTGCTGCCATCTTGTGATTGTCCAAGTTTTTGCAGCCCTATTTTTTTTCCCCAAGGGTAGCTTGGTTTTACTTTTGAACATAAAGTCAATTATATGAAAGAAATCAATTAATGATAGTAGAGGATATAAAATGAGAAGGCAAATACCTCCTTCAACAGAACTCAACTCCTGATGACGCCATATCCATACATTTTTCCATTGCTTTTGATATTTTTCATTTTCTACAGCCTTCAGAACTCTAATACTCTACTAAAACAAATTCCTTGTGTGTCCAATCACACAATAAAGAATTCTATTCTATTCTAATTCTCTATTAAGAATTTTTAACAGATTAACAGAGCTGGAAGGGACCTTGTAGGTCATCTAGTGAGTCCAATGCCCCGCCCAAGCAGGAGACCCTACACCATTTCTGACATAGGGCAGTCCAGTCTCTTCTTGAAAGGTTCCAGTGATGAAGCTCCCACAACTTCTGAAGGCAATTTCTTTCTTTTATTATTAAAGTTTTATTTGGGTTTTCACACACACAAAATACAAGTAACACATCTTTTTTGAAAATAGCATGGTCCAGGGTTACACTTCTTTATACAGACACAAACTCACTTTCATGCTCATTTTTGTGTTCTATTCTATATCTTATTACTATTTTGCGTTTTCTATATAGTTTTTCCCCTCTTTTAATTTTCTCAACTTTATTTTGATTATCTCATCTCAATTCAAATCATTATAGTTATACTTTTGTCTGTCCTGTTTCAACTTCATATCATCTTTTCTCACTAAACACATTTTCTCCTGTCGTTGCTAATTGGAGTACGACACCTTTTTTATATATATCTTTTAATTTTATCCACTCAACTCTTTATTTAAACTTCAAGGTTATCACTTTAAGGTTATACCATTCAATATAATACAGAATACATAAACTCCCAATCGAGTTCTGCTTGGGACCTTAACAACTTCTCTTCCATCGATGGTATCACCAAGCTTAGCTTTTGTAGAGCGGGCAAGCAATGCTATCTTAGTTCAGTCCAAAACTCAGGAGACAGGGGACAAAGATTTATTCATTACCCAAATGCGGTGAAACAGTTTTGGAAAAGAAAGGATCATCCACGAGCAAGCCAGTCCCTTAATCCAACCCGCTCATAAATTGTTCTTGCCTTTCCTTCGTCTCAGATGAGAAAGAAAGCAAGCAAGCAAGCAAGCAAACGCACCAGCAGCAATTGGTTGAGTTGGGCGGCTGAGTCAGCAAATACCTTTGCCATGACCTTCTTTTGACACCCCCCATTCATTGACTGACTCAGAAACCCCCTGCAAAAAAAAAAAGTCCCGCTTTTTAAGCCTAGGCGTCCCATTGGGGTTAGCTCAACCCGCTGCCAAGGCTCCGACTTGCGTTTGACTCAACGCCCGCAGTTCAACGCCAAATTGCACCCCCGAGCAAAAAAGCCAACCCGTCTGCGGAGCAAAGGTATTCGGAAGGCCAGCCATTGGCTATCAGACTTGCAAGCTGCTGGACTTTGATTGGCTGCAGGGCTTCCTTTGTTCCTTTCCTCCGCTGCCGCAGGAAGACTCTTGACTCTACTCCGTTTGACTCTACTCCGCAGCAGCTGGAGAGAGATGCAAAAAAGAGCCGAGGAGCGAGCGGGGTGAAGCAATCTCGCGCAGCCCATTTCCTTTCTGACCACATCCTTCTGACAGTTAAGGGTGGAGGAGGAAGGGATTAAAAAAAGAAGAAGAAAAAAGGCGTCTCTGTTGCCGTTGGTCCCGGAATCTCGTGTTGTCTGTGCTGAGGATCCCGACATGGATTTGGAAAGCAAAATCAAGAAGGTAAAAGAGAACAACAGGGAATCAGGAAACTGGGGAGTTGATCAGAAGTTGCCTTGTCTGCGCTGGGCAACGTGGGTGGATCCCTCGGGATCTTGTCTTGCCTTCCTTTTGACGCGGTCTCGAATTTGGCAACCCACCATTTCCGAGAGGAGTGTTTCGGAAAGAGAAATTGACGGCTTTCTTTATTGTTAGTGAATCATTATTTGGTGGGTTGGTTGGTTGGTTGACTGGCTGTTGATTGGGTTAAAGGGGTGAGGCTACATAAATGATACATAAATGTGTGTCTAATACAATACAATCATCATTAAATTTAATCAGAAGTAATTCATGTTCACTCCTGTAAATACAAGTTACATGGAATGATCTACTCCTTTCAGCCGAATCTAAATATAAGTGGTTATGGGGGGGGGGGGAACCTTTAATAATGTACAATTATTTCAGTTAGTAATGTTGAAATGAAGTACGGATACTCTTTGACTTACAACCACTTAATAATGTACAGTTATTTCAGTTAGTAATGTTGAAATGAAGTACGGATACTCTTTGACTTACAACCACTTAATAATGTACAATTATTTCAGTTAGTAATGTTGAAATGAAGTACGGATAGTCTTTTGACTTACAACCGCTACTGAGCCCAAAATGTATGTTGCAAAGCAAGACATTTTGAAGTGAGCTTTGCCCCATTTTATGACCTTTTTTTGTCACGGTTGTTAAGCGAATCACTGCAGTGGTCAAGTTAGTGTTGTGGTTAAGTCAGTCTGGCTTCCCCATTAACTTTGTTCCTCAGGTCACAAAAGGGGATCACATGATCCTGGGACATTGCAACTGTCATAAATATGAGTCAAGCCAAGCATCAGACTTTTGATCACATGACCATGGAGATGCTGTGACGGTCATTAGTGTGAAAAATGGTCATAAGTCACATTTTTTGGTGCCACCGTAACTTTGAACAGGCATTCAGTGAACTGTATTAAATCAAGAACTGCCTGTATTTGGCATAAAATTGCATACTTACATATGATTCAAAATGCTATCTGAACAAAGTTGCTCAGGTAATCCTCCCAACATAAAAAGAAGCCTGTCTTAATTTCTGCCTGTCTGATCAGGAAGATTCCAGAAACAAAAGTTCCTTGGGTGCAAAGACATCGAGACATAACATTTCTATAATAAATATATTAACTTATTGTCAACATTTTCTGTAATTTTTGATTCTGGCTTTGGTGACTTTAGATGAGCTGATCTTGTATACCTATTGTAGTTCTAAGACATTAGGTTAAAAACACTGAAATAGTTCAACTTGTCATCCCTGACTCCGATTGACGACTTTAATTTTGGCTATATCACATAGTTACATGGAGGTGAATCTTCCCAAAGCCAGGATCTTGGAGAATATTAAAATTGAAAACTTCTTCCTCTGATGGCAGATAAAAGCTTTGCTCTATTTAGTGAGAAAAAGACATCATATGTCCTGCAGCATTCTTTACTGACTTTGTTGCTGCTGTTTTGTCTGTATTGGTTGAAATTGTCGGTGGTCCTCAATACAAAGTCCTTTAAAAGGCCTCAGTCCTTGGGCTGTTCCACAGAAAAAAATATGAAATCAGGATATGAAAAGCTGATTGATATATATATATATATATGTGGATCTTTGGTTGTTCGGGTTTTTTCCCGCGTAAGATTCGAAGTATCTAGGCAACGTTTCGATGAAGTCTCATTCATCATCTTCAGGCTTCTGTCTCCGGCTCTGTGCTTTTC
>NW_020769366.1:2420396-2441715 GCF_900518735.1 Pseudonaja textilis | reverse complement strand
TCTATCTATCTATCTATCTATCTATCTATCTATCTATCTATCTATCTATATCAGGCACGTAAACAGCATAAACATTAGATCTATTAGATAATCAGAAGTCTGGAAAAGCATCTGAACAATGGACTTTGCTACATCAGTTTGCTGTATAAGCTTTTGTTTTAAAGAAATTTGATTATATATCTGTGAAATGTGCTTTATAAAAATTACAGAGAATTTTCTTTATAGAGCATGCTAAATGTTAGAAATTTGCAGAGAAAGCTCTTTGATATTATGGCTTGTCAGACCTTCCATTTTTATCAAGTGTTTCTGGTTATAACTAAAGAAAAGGTGGAGAATACAATTCCTTATCTCTCTTGAAAATGGTGCAGAAGTCAAAATGAATGTAGAAGAATTAAGTCCTGGGACTATTGGAGTCTTTATCTTCCCCGCCTCCCTGTATTTCCTAAAAGAGAGTTTTAAAAAATAATGTATGGAAAATCTATATAGGACAAACACTTGTGTCAAAGGTTAAGAACAGCTCTAATGCTGTTGAGCTATACATGTTAGTAATCTTACCAGCCCTGCGAACGATGCTGTGAGTTGTGGTTCCACAACATTTGGTTGTTTATAAATACCTAGCATTAATTATGTAGCCTGTTCCTATAAAGAAAACTAGATGCTTATTTGTAGCCCAAGAGCTGCACACTTATACAGTGATATTCTCCCCACCATCAAATGGTGCTCAGCAACTGACTGAGATTCAGATCCGATGCTAAAACATTATTTTTTAAAATCAGAGTTTGTTGAATAACTTTTTTTAATTTAAGACTAACCAGCAACAGGGAGGCTTGTACTTAATTCAACTGAGATAAAACCAGCTACATTATGATGTAGTATTACTTGTGAACCTGACAGCTTTCTCCAATACTTAGACGTCATAGTTAAAGGCACCGATGGTCTAATCCTGCATGAATTTAAAACTACCCCCAAGTTTTGTTTACCATTGTTTCATCTTGAGGCAGTAGATTTAATTGTTTTAAAATGTGCTTTCTGGAGGAGCATTTTAATCTGTCTTGACTGGATTTCTATCTTCCTTTGAATGTTTTTATGTTTGGTCAGGTCATGCTATTTTGCCTTTTCGCTGTCCAAGTATCCAGAAATTAGATTCATCTTTGCTGTATAGAGCAGTCTTGTTTCCTAGTCTTGCCTATCTTCAATCTCACCAATCATCTATGAGAGTGATTCCCGTCCAGCTAGAAACCACATAGTGTGTATGCATAATACATTCAAGAACATATTTTGTTATTAAATGTATCAATGATAGTAACTTTTAGCAATACAATAATACTGTGGGAAAATATTTTTTCTCAAATAGCTGTAAAATAATGAGTGAGGATTGTTTGCTGTTTTAAAAGCTGTTTTAAAAGCAGTCTTTTGCTGTTTTAAAAGCAGTCTTCTGAGTGCTAATCAAATATAATTCAAATAATGAGAGAGAACTTACACAAAGTATAACATTTTATTTTAGATTGCTATAATGTACTGGTAGGCTTGTAACTATACTTACCTCTGCTATGTCAGAAAAATAAGCATAATCACACCTAGTTAATACTTAAGTGGAAAACCTCCAGAAGATTCCAAAGTTGTAGACTAGATTGCAAAATCAAAAATACATACTGCACTAAGGAAGTGATAAACTGCCTCTGTTTTGTTATCAAAATACCTACATTAATATGTCTGTAACGTCATTAAGGTTGGGCTTAAAGAGACTTGCCTTTATTTATGAACTCCTCAGATAAGGGATGAAAGTAAGCTGAAGAATTGCAAAGGGCAGTGCAGAAAAAAGGGGCTGGTAGAAATCTGTACGTTTCATAGAGTTATTTCCCCATGGCAGCCATTTTACAAGAGGAGCCACAATATGTTCTCAAATCCTGAATGTTCCTATCATCTTCCACAGATTTCTTAACCTTTCAGCAGTAAATGTCATAGAGTTCAAGTACAGAACCTACATTGTTTAAAATGCCTTGCCTAATTACCTGTGAAAAAAAATCCATAGAGTCTCTCACATTGTCTTATTTCATCTAATAGTATGTAATGCAGTGAAGTCATCTTAGATGTATGGAGGGTTTGGCAAAGATAAGATCATAAGCATGACATCAATTTACTGATGTAATCTCAGGGAGATTGTTGATTTTCAACAATAAATTTGAATCATCCCTTTCAGGGGAAAAAATGGGTGTGTTCCAAGCAATAGATGGTTTGGAAGGATAGAGCCTAAATATCAATCAGTTGTAAAGGTCAGTAATTAATGAACCCATTTCTATAAATGTTTTAAAATGCTAGGAATGTCTTTAAAATTAGTCAGATCTATTGCACAAATAAAAAGTTATTTCCACTGTACAGGATATAATTAAAAAGCTGTGCCTGTGTTTTGTATATAGTATGTTTATACAAATATGTGAATTTGTGTGTATTGTGCATGTGTGTCTATGCACATAGACATTTTATATATACCCAGCATATATTACATCACATTCACCATAAATCAGCCAAGATCAATCCAGTTCATCCTTTATTAAATGCTTCCTGGATCAGCTTTTGTTCCAGGCTGGAGTCTATGTTGCCGTCTGTAACATTGGTGACCTCCATTCATATACGTCATCAGGTCACATACATGGGTCAATTCGCGTGGGAAGCTTACATAGTTTATCTCAGGAAAGAAGAAACTGGCACAGGGTGTTCAATCCATCTGTCCCACTCTTTTTGGAAAATAAATATTCTTCAATGTGTGAAAAATTAAAACGAAGAGAGTCAAAAATGCTTAATCATATAGCACAAGTGGCTGTAATCATATAGCACAAGTGCTATTTAACATATAAGAATAAAACTGTGACTTTCATTTACTACAAAGTGCTAGTTCATTGTTTTCACAGAGCTATTCTTAATTCTTCTTGCTTGGTGGCTGCTACCATGGAAACAAGGAAACATGAAAATCACTATTTTAATGACTCTGAAGTTGGGTTCAGTGCCATCATTTGGTTGAAGTTGAATTCAGCGCAACTTGTCTGAAGTGAAGCCAAATGGAAACCTCTTCTTCTTAACAGACTTAAATTGCTTTAGAACTTTTTGCAGGCTATTTTATAGAAGTGGCATTATCATAAGAAAACACTGAATTTATTTCTATACTTGGACTTCTGTTAGAGCAGAACTAAGCAAGAACTATGTGGTGATGCTTACAGGCAAGAAACCTAATAAAATAACTTAAGAGCATAAAATAATAACATGAAAGGGTAAGTTTTAAAAGAAACCAAATATTCATTCCCCAAACCAAGGTAATACATTGTTTTCATCTATTTAAAACCTTATTGAACCAAAGAAGGGCTCTATAGTGTTTATATTCAAATAGTGTTTAATAGCAATATATCTCTCAGTGTTTTTATTTATGTTCACTATGTTCTTTCACTTCTGGACCTTGGCCACATTTAGCTGTGTGAGCTCCAACGTTCTGAATAATGGCTCAGTAATAATACTGGTGTAAAAGATGCCAGGATTGGATACAGTTTGCATGTAGAAATGCACTTTCCAGAGAGCACTGCACATCCTCAGCCTTGCTTTAGCTTACATTTGTCCAGGCTATCATCCTCTTGGTTCCCTCTCAAGTTTTCAAAAATGTGAAGAAGGCAATAACTTTTCTTGCCTTTATTGCAATAAGAAGAAAGGTATATATCCCACAAATGCATTATTTTTATAAATTTTGTCTCTGTGTGTGTGTGTGTGTGTGTAGGCATGTGTGCATATCTATATACATCTCTGTGATATATGATATATATGTGATATATAAGAGATGTATATGTGATGTATATGTATATATATGAATGATATATCTCGTTTGCAAATTGCATGTGTTGATTTTTTAAAAATTATAACCTTGTTTCAAAAATACAAAATTCAAATGCAGACTAAACTCAGTCTGGACTCCACATGGGCAAGGTGTAGCTTGGTGCTTGGAAAATTCTCTAGGCATATTATCTGAGGAAGTGAATAGGGTCATCTGCAGGGTGACATTGACTATCTGTAGGCTATTTGTAAACTGGTTCCTCAGCCCCGGCTCCTTTGCATGATGGGAGGAATGGATTTCCTGCAACCAAGATATTATTAACCCTTGCTTAGAGAGGGGGAAATGTGGTTTTGAAAGAGGCCATGATGCAAGGGTGCATCCTCTCCTCAAGAGACCTCCTAAGGTCCATCCATATTAGACAACACAATTCAATCTCTAACCTTCTTCTTTTGTTTGGACAGTGACTCGGAGATCCATATTGAGCTTCGTAGATGGAATACATTGTTTGGACCAATCAATCAGGGTTCAGGCCTGGGCACCAGACCCAGATCGCATCGTTCACTCTAGTGAATGACCTTTTCTTATGACTGCCTGCAGGGCAGACACCCTTAAGCAGATTGTACCAGTCCATGATAGTAGAAGAGAGACCTGCTCCCCTATGGATCTCTGCTTTCTACATGAAGCTATTGGGAAAAGTCATCTGGCAGTTTGTGGTTTTAGTATCATGTTTGCCAACGATACCCAGTTTTATAACACAACCCCAGGCCATACGGAAGATGCTGCTAAAGTTCAATCAAGATTAAGAAGACCAAGTTGGAACCTGAACCCAAGCAAAACAGAATTACTCTTTGTGCCTTGGGGTTCTTTCAGGCCCAGTGATTACTTTGGACAGGGAGGAGCCGTGGCTTTTGGGTTCACACTAAAGCAGTAGATAAAAACTATGGGTAGAACTCATTGCAGTTTCAATTGCAGATTTTCATGGGATAAGAGGTCTTTATGACAGTGACTCCTGCACTCATCACCCCACATCTAGATTAGTGTAATGCAGCCAACATTAGTCTGCCTTTAAAAACCGTTGAGAAGCTTCTTATTTATTTTGGCATAGAAGGTCTGGGAAATCTACACATGCTAGACACAATGCAATCCAACTGGCTGAAGGAGCTGGATAGTATTTTTTTTTTATTCTGCAGGGCAAAAGAAAATACAGGTAATATCCAGGTTCCAAGTGTGCCCTTAGCGAATGAAGTTACACGATAAGTGGCCCTTAGCATTTACGAACAAGTCCTGAAGTTGAGTATGGCAGCACCTCAGCAGTTGTTCGCTCTTACGAACGACCGCATAGGCTCTGCAACATTCGCCACACCTATTCCTCCCCCCAGCTGGGTCTTCACAGGCACTTTACTGGTGGAGGCTCACCTTTCAAAGATCTCCTTCTCTGTCTGTTTCTTTGCCTACTTCCTTTTTCTTCAGGTTTTCAGTGCATTCACAGAGAAAAGAGGCCTAACGTACCGTGATATCCTGTGATCGGTAGCGTGAGAATTTGTGCCACTGATCTTGAACTTTAGGCCTCTATTCTCTACAAATTGAGGCCTAGAAGGTTACAAATGGAGGGAAAGCTTTGGTCCTTCAGGCCTTCCCTCCATTTGCCAAAGCCAGCAGGGAGATTGCATCCCTATAGGCTTTGGCCACCCTTTGCAAAAAGTCTTTGTTGGCAACAACGGAGCTTGGGAGGGGAAGGCGCGTCCTTCCCAAGTTCTATTTCTACCGGCAAAGACTTTTTGAAAAGGACTTCTGAAGCCTAAAGGGATGCAATCCTCAAGCACTTTGCCAATGAGAAAAGAGGCCCAGAAGGCCATATGTGGCCTTCCGGGCCTCCTTGCTCACTAGAGATCTGCTTGATGTGGCCTCAGGCGATGAAAAAGGAGATGCAGAAGGCCACGCGCAGCCCTCCGGGCTTCCTTTTTCATCACCAGAGGCCTCGTGAAGCTCTTTGCTAATGAAAAAAGAAAAAGCAGGCAAAGAAACAGGCTGGAGAGGAGACACATCTTCATAAGGTAAGTACCTGGTGCGGCCAGATGGGGGGGAAGCAATTGTGGGGACCCCAGGGGAGGGAGAATAAGGTATCTGTGGATCAGGAGAGGCCTTGGGTGGTCTGAAGTAAGTGTCCTGTTCCATCACTAGCCCTCCCCCGTAGCCTTCACCCCGAGATATCTTGGGCACTTAACGATTATCGAAGGTGTGGGCGAACGAAGTACAAGATTCAAAGTACGAGATTCACTCCCACAAATCCTTGGGTTATGAATGGAATGGGCAGGCTCCATTCCCTTCATAACTCAAGGACTACCTGTCATGGGCATAAGCTTAGATACAGTATTTCTAGCTCTCTCTAAAGTTATAAGAGAGTCCTGCAGTAACAGATGGTTTGCTCTACGATGTTCAAATGGGGTTTGTGGAGCTTTGGTGTCACTATCATTTCTGTAGTCTTCCATGGCAGGACATGTGATTGTTTCAGTGTCTGTGGCTGTGATCTGGGATTTGCAGCGAATTGACAGCCCTGCGCCTCCCTCGTGGGAAAGGCCGGCCAGGATTGAAGCTGTAAGGATAGGAAAATAAAGGAGTGGGTGGATTCAATTTATGGTAGACTGTAAAGCAGATGTGTAGTCTGGGTTTGTACAAATTACGGCCATCCAACTGAGGACAGGATGCTGGTTGTGATGCTTTTCCTCTTAAACAGCACTTCCTATCAAAATCAGCCCAGCCTAGACTAACTGGGACCCCAAGTTCTATCTTTGCAGAAGTCAAGGGTTGCTTCCTGGTGTGACCATGGTTTCAAGATGTTACTCTGTAATTTCCTGGAGGCTCCCAGGAAGCAGCATGGAGGGCAATCTGTTGGGAAGGCTGATTTTGGGGGCTGAGGTAAAACTAACCATGTTAAGCTAGGAATACCTAGCTTAACGTGGCAGCATATCTTCCATGCAAAAGTCAAGGTGAGAGTAATTTGAGTGAGGCCAGATGCAGACTGAAGACAATGCAGTTTAATGTAGAAATCAGCCAGTGCTGACCCCCCCCCCCCCCACCCAAAAAAAGCATTCCAAACTGATTAAAACAAGTCCTTTGTTTCTTCAAACATTAGGCTGTCTGTAACCATTTACAACACTTGGCTCTGAAGTAATATTTTAGTCATGGAGACACTGTGAAGCAGATGATTTCAATCAGTCTGCTTATAATGCCTTTCATATGCCGATGGGTTTAAAATCGGAACGGACATGTTTAAAATGCCAGATGTTTTTAGAATTTTTAGCAACTGACATACAGACATCTCTTCTGGCCACATCTCAAATGACCTATGTATCTTGGTTTCTTCCATGATTCCATTTATGGAGAAATTGATTCCATCCTCTGTTAGGCCCTTGCATGGGCCAATTTGTTATAATTTTGGATATGTTGGAAGATTAGTTTTTGTGTTCAGAAATAATTCCATGTCAGTCCAATCTATAGTTTACAGCAATTATAACACACATTTTATGCTGAGGGTGGATTAATCATTGCCACTGCAAAGGAAATTGGTTGAATTAAGGAAATAGTAGACTGTTAATCACTGTTGCTTTTCTGTATTGGTTAAAATCTATTGACTAAAAACAGTAGTATATAAATATAACAATTATTACAATAAATCAATTTAAAACAATATAGCATCCAAACAATTCATTTTATGTTAAATTGTTTATAACAGTTTGTGCTATAAGCTATTTAATATACAGTTCAATTCACGTTATAATGCTATAAATATATTGCTAAACACAATGTGCTGATTCCAGAGTTGTGTGGTTCAGCACCTCATAGACCACAAAGGATTTTCTTTATTTCACTTGTGATGATCTGTGTCCCTGAAAAGATGATAGTGGGATAGTGACCAAAATTATAGCTCCATCCTGGGATGGAGTGGGGAATCTTTTTTGAGTCCTAGCTGATTTTGTTAATTATTTATCTACACAATTTAGAGTTAGCTATGATAATTACTTTATAATGCCTTTTCATGTGCAAACCATCCAGAAGGCCCCTTTACAATTCACAGATAAAAGGATTACGGTGGCTTGATGTAAATGAGAATAGAAATAGGAATAGAATAGAATAGTATAGTATATTCTATGTGTGATTGGACACACAAGGAATTTGTCTTGGTGCAAATGCTCTCAGTGTACATAAAAGAAAAGATACATTCATCAAGAGTCAAGAATCGCGACTCTCTGCGGCTATGGTCCATGCTCTTTCATTAGAGAGCCCCGATCATTATGATTAGGGGCTGAAGCTGCCTTGGAGAGGTGGTGGAGTAAAGGGAAGCTGCAAGCCAGGTTGAGGGGAGCCGCATCTCCCCCCCTGGGCTTGGTCTTTTTTCCCCCCAAAGACGACTGCAGCAGTGGTTTAAAATGGCCACCCCGAAGAGGAAGACTCAGCTGGATTAAGATTTGTGCAGGAGGGAAGAAAGAGGTGGATAACATCTGAACCGGGACAACTGGGCAATACAACTAAACAAAAGTACCCTGGAATTAAGGTAATGTGGAATTTTTAAGAAAAGAAAAGTGAGCAGCGAAATTACAAAGGGACAGGAAAAAAAATAAGAAAATATTTTTGATAGCTAAGCGGGGATTCGAACCAAGAAAGGAAGAAGCTGGAACTAAAGATTTAACTAATTTGGACTAAAATATTTTGGGAATAAACAGGCATAAAATAAAGCTGGACTTAAGATTGTCAAAAAATAATAATAATAAAGTTTACAAATTGGAGACTGGACTGTGCTGGAATATTGAGGTTCGAAAAACCCTAAACAAAAAAATAGGGGAAAAAGGTGAAGACTTTGTATAATGGAGAGTGCCACCTTTTGACAAAAACTTGAGCTCGAATAAAAAGGAAAGCATCCTGTTTCTGAATGAACTTGTGTGGATGTAACACTAAAGAAATATTGAAACAAAGTAAGAATCTTAGAAAGTGAAAGCAGAACTAGAATAAACAAAAAAAACAAGGAAAGACTGAGTGTGGGATTGATTGATGTTTTTGGCATAGACCCTGGGCTGGAATAACTGAGAAATTTAGAAAATTGAAAGAAGAAAAAAGGAAAGTAAAAGTGGTTTTTTTGTGGACTTTAACAATCATAAAATATAAGAGTGATGATGATATCTCTTTGGGAATTAAAAATGGAATTTAA
This sequence comes from Pseudonaja textilis, assembly GCF_900518735.1. The sequence continues at coordinate 2,432,698 of NW_020769366.1, read as the reverse complement.
AAATATGAGATAATTATTACAGGAAAGAGGCGAATCATTTTGCTCTGTGTTAGAAAAAATGGAAATGGCGATTGAAGAACAAGAAGAAAGAGCTTCAGAGGAGGAGGAGTCGACTCAAGGAAAAGACATCTTAAATAGACAATTAACACAAAGAATGCTACAAAGAAGTGGGGAAAGAAGGAAGGTTAAAAAGTTGAGATTTAAGAAGGCAATCAAAAGGGGGAATACCTGTGAAGTCGGGAAAGGCAGAAAGACCCAGCAGAAAAGGGGAAAGGAAGATATTAAGAAAGAGAGGGATATAAACTGGAATGAGAAAAGATATGGGGAAAAGAGGGGGAGGAGAAGCAGTAAGAAACAAGTGCATGAAATAAAGAAATACGGAAATAGTAAAATGTTGAAAAGAAATGGTTTTTTCAGAGATAATGGTTGATGAATTAAAAAGGGGATTCTGTAGGGTGACAAGGGGTAATATTATTTCTGCAATTAAAAATATTTAGAAAATAGGACAATATAGATACTGATAACTCTTATTAAAAATCAAGGGGGGGAAATATGCTGCGGAATCTAAATGAAAAGATGTAATGATTATTACTGTAACTTCTTAAAAATAATGGTTTACTGGGAATCAAGATGAGGGAATAAAGGTATATTTTAATCATTGAGGTGTCACACTCAAAGCAGTAAAAGGGGAGAAACCTATACTTGTTTTTTTTTTCTAGTGTTAAAATTTGTATTAATCTAGAATTTATAAAAAGAATGTGTAATGGAAAGGGAATATGACAGACTAAAGAACCAACTAAATTAATAAGTTAATATAGACTATTAAAAGCAAGGAGAGACATTGCTAACTTTATTATTATTATTATTATTATTGTTGTTGTTGTTAGGCAAACACATACTGTTTATCTTTATTTTTAAAATAAATATTAAAGGATTATATTTGAAACAATTGAAATGAAACAAAAAGACGTTTTGATTGAGAAAGAGGCTAGAATTAACGTGTTTGTTTCTCTCCTTACTGAAAATTTCAAATGGAAAAGGTAACAATAGAATTAAGTATGCATATATGAATGTATAATTGCTGTCATATTTGTACGTAAAGGTGATGACCCGGAAATATGTTGTCCACTAAAAAGAGATTTTTCATTTTAATGGGAAAAACTGAATAAAATTTGTTAAAAAAAAAAGAGTCAAGAATCAAAGGTCAAGAATAGAATATGTGAGAAAGATCGCAGGAGACTGAGCAAAGAGATGCTACCACCGAACTGTCAGATAAGAGATAGCATAGCCCACGGCTGGATAGTGAGTGAGGGAAGTGACTCAGAAGAGAGCCTCCCTAGTTTTTCAAGCAATAAAGGAGCAGAAAGAGAATGGTACTTTCAGATTTTCAAGTAGCTGTCAATGTATCACTACAATAAAATAGAATTGCCTCATCTGGTTATCTGGTTATCCTATGAGGCTAATATCAATCTTGCAACTCTAAAACTACCACTTTCTTCTTTTTCTGTCTCTAAATAAACAGCCCAATTAACTGTTCATAGGTACTGGTTTCTGACAGCTACTAATTGATGAAAGCTATATTTAACAATATCCTGTTTAGCAATTATTCACAGTTACAATGGTGATAATAAAAATGACAAATTCTCAACCTTTGCAAGTCTGTGAATTGAGAGAAAGATGAAGTAAGATCATAAGCATCGTTGCAGTTTCATTGAGTGACCATTTCACTTAACAACCAAGATGCCAGCTCCAATTATGATGACTAAATGAAGACTAGCTGTATGCTTCCTAAATTCCAACCCGAATTTGGTTTGGATTTTGCAACTTATTATAAACGACTTAATTTTATTTGGAAAAATTAATAGATACTAAACATACAAGGCTAAGCTGAATTAATAGTAAGTACTATTTAAATTAAATAAAATATAAATAGTAAAAATATGTAGTTTATAAATTTATATTTCTATTGCACCAAAAATATCACTTGAAGTCAAAAACTGCTAAACAGAAGTTGTCATTCCTTGATCGTGTCATGAGAGTTAACTTACTCAAAATGTCAATCATTCTGGGAGAGATCAGATAGAGGAGTAGGGGCTACTATACTATACAGGATGACATCGAGATGACCATGACGGATCTGAAAGAGTCAATGTGAGGCAGAGGGACATGCATGGAGAGTGCTGATCCATAAAATGGCCGAGGGTGGGACACAACCGAATGGCTGACAACAATGACTATTTATATAACGAGATATTGCTCATAACTCTTTTACCACTATTTCAAGGATATAATTGCTGTGCTCAACTTCCTGTTTTTAATCTGGTTTGTAGTACAGATTATGCTCTACTATGACTCTTTCAGGTATGGAGTATCAGTTTAGTTGTACATTAACAAAATTAACCATGGTATGCTTAAATGTGCAGGCAGCCCAATAATGGGTATTCATTCTTCTGAAATCTAGCCTTTAATGGAAAAGTGTCCGTTGCATATGTACATACCAGCATCCGCTACCAGAAAAATGTGTTGAATGTTTTCTCTTCATTTTGACTTCTTTATCGTGATTATAATCTTTTATGGAGACCCAAAATAAAGCACCACAGTATGATTAATTTCATTGCAATGCCAAAGTGGCAAGTTTTTAAATTTTATTTTGGAAGTATGCCACTCTTGGCCACAGCAGTAAAAGCCTTACAATAATACTTCTATCATGCTAATATTATGCTAAAACTGGTTTCCCCCTTTTCTGCTTCTCTCACTTTAGATGGGCTTAGGACATGAAGAAGGATTTGGAGCCCTATGTTTAAAATGTAAAGATAAATGTGAAGGATTTGAACTACATTTCTGGAGGTAAAATTTTATATAGAAACATGGAGAGAGAGGGAGAAGAGGGAGGGAGGGGAGAGGGGAGAAGAAGGAGGGAAGGAGAGGGGGGAAGAGAAGAGAGAGAGTGGGTGCGTACAACACACAAACACAAACACACACACACACACACACACACACGTATATGATTTGCTTTAGAACTTTAGAATTTAATACTTTCCCACTAGGTGGGAGTATAACACTTGTTACAGTATTTTTTTTTCCTCTTTGAATGAGGAAAAAAACAAAATTTCTCCATTTAGTTATAACAAAAGTTCCTAACATACCAGTTGAGGAATTTAAATTACTGGTATGTGTCTAATGATGTCAAAGGCCTTAACTGCATAATTGTGATCATTACATTTCTTTTGGGATAAGGTATCCAGTTTAGTATTGTATTCTAGGACCATATATGGCCTGGAACTGTACTTCAGTACTTTCAGATGTTGGCATCGCTGTTGCTGCTCACATCATAGAAAGAAAGATGTGAATAAAACCTTTATATTCTTGAGCATTTTCAGAAAACTTGGGAGATTTGTGTTGTGCAGAAGGGACTCCAAACTGCTGTTAATAATTAAAAACATAAAAATATAACTGCTGGATCAGATTGGTTGCAGTGATCAAGCAGAACTTTAGAGTGACCTCAAGCAGAAAGCAGAGGTAGATCCATAGTCCACTGTTGGGTGCCTATTGCCAGTTAAAGGAATGCTGTTCCCCAAATTAATGATAACAATTTAATCTGAGAATCAGTAGTTTTGAATAGTTCTGTTTTGTTTTTGCCTTGGACGATACTGACCTAAATTAAAATTATTATCAACACAGTTCGTTTTAAATTTTGCTGAAATTTAACCATTACTTTCCTAATGGTTTGGATGTAAATTGGGAAACAGTATATATACTCTTTTGTAATTAAATATAATTTAGAAGGAAAACCTATCGTTTAAAATGTGTAAATTGAGACAAAAATCAGTTAAGTATGTTATAAAAACTCAAGATAGAGAAAATACAATAAAATTGGTAGTTTTAAATTATAGAACAACAAACATCCAATGCTGTTTCATTCTTGCCTATATATAACTTTATTTATTTAACAGGCTTATATAACCGTTCAATTCAAAAATAGTGTCTCTCTGTTAAAAATCCAATTTAACCTCCTGCCCCTTCCTCTTTGCTGCTTACTAACAACAGAACAAATAAGAAACTCATGCGACATCTCATAAGGGCAAGTTCTGAAATTTGGGTGCTACTTTTCAAGACTCATTAGATGACCATAGAAGAAGTATCTGTCGCTCAGGGTTGAACTATGGAGTCCTGAATGCTCTCTGAACTGGCTTGTTTTCTTGCAGACATTTCATTATCCAACTCGATAAAATCTTTAATGCTAGAATTAAAGTAAACTGGGATTCTGCTGGGCTGAATAAGTTCTGCAAGAACAGTTCTGTTTTCATGTATCTGTGTTGTCTAAATTATGCTTCTCTTTTGAACCTAGAAAAATATGTCGAAATTGCAAGTGTGGGCAAGAGGAACATGATATCCCTACCAGTAATGAAGATGACCGCAAAGTGGGGAAACTTTTTGAGGATACAAAGTATACAACTCTAATTGCAAAGCTGAAAACCGACGGTATCCCCATGTATAAGCGTAATGTAATGATCCTGACTAATCCTGTAACAGCCAAGAAGAATGTGTCCATCAATACAGTAACTTACGAATGGGCACCTCCTGTTCAGAATCAAACCTTGGTGAGATACCGGCTTACGATCGTAAAGACTCACATGTCAATGAGGAATAGTTATCCTTTCTGCTTATGGTGAAGTTGGAAGGAGACAAACAAGTCAAGAATAGTCTCTTATGGGGGGCAGGAAGTATATATAAGGAATGTTATATGCAAATGACAAAATTGTCTCAGTTATAATTCACAATTGTATATGCAGATAAGAAGGATTTCGTTTCCTGGTTTTCCTGTGCAAGTTTCTCTTCAAGCAGCCAAGTGCAATTAGTCTGCAGCGTAGACATAAGAGTAATAATGGTGTTTGAGTGAGGCTAAGAAGGAAGGGGATGTGAGTTTGTGTTCCTAATTAGGAGTAAGTATTACACTGGAGGCATCCCAGACACTTGAGATAATTTATGAGTCCCCCAAATGAACCATATTAAAATGACATCCTGAAATGGGACACCACACTGGGAAAAAATCCATGAACCTATGTCATCACTTAAAGGCTGAGGAATAGCACTCAAGCGCACACATTTCTGTTACTGTATATGGTCAGATTAAATTCAGTATTGTCAACCAAAAGGAAAAGCTCCCTCTGGTTTATAAATGCTTGTTCTAAGCGAGATAGTTGGATAGCCTTGTTGGGGTTTTTCTTTTTTTCTTTTTTTTTTCATTTTAGTGCTTCAATCCTAAGTTTATATAATGTCACGCTGGGTGATCTAAAACAGAAGCACTTGTAAACCTTAAAGGGTTAGGCTTTAGGGATTATTTAAGAAACTCTGGTGAAGATATTTCTCAGATGTGTTATATTTTGTCCTTAGGAAAAACAATCCTTTTTCTGTTGTGAGAAAATAATCCTTCTGTTGTCAGGAAACCAATAGCAAATCATAGTTAGGATAAAAGCTAACCAACAACTCAAAGTATTCAATGTTAGCGCTGAGTGGCAATGGAGGAAAGCCACGCTTTTATAACTTTAAATCTGAATTCCTGGCTCATCAGTGCCATCTCCCCCGTGCACACCTTGATCTGCGTTTCCCCTGAAGATGAGCGATTTGTACAGAACACTCCTCATCTCATCTCATCTCATTTTTTGTTTTGTTTTGTTTAGAAAGCTGGAATCCCAGGGACCATTAATTCTAGCCCTCTCTCCTCACTCTTTAGGCGAGGCACTATATGCAGATGCTTCCAAAGGAGAAACAGCCTGTGGCTGGCTCGGAAGGGGCTCAGTACCGCAAGAAACAGTTGGCCAAACAGCTGCCTGCTCATGATCAGGACCCTTCCAAATGCCATGAGCTGACACCTAATGAGGTGAAGCAGATGGAGCAGTTTGTGAAGAAATACAAGACCGAAGCACTGGGTGTGGGTGATGTCAAACTTCCCAGTGAAGTGGAAGGGAAAGCCGGGGAGAAGGATATCCTGAGTAATGGCGAGAAAGGAACCTCCGCTACTGTTGGAGCCATGGAAGACAAACCGGCGGGTCAGAAAGGACCTCAATATGTAAGTGGGCGATGCATGCGTACGTGAGTGTGAGTGTTCAAAAGCAGATCAAAGAAAATAAATTGCTTGGATGTTTAGTCTCTCATAATGTGCTTCGTGTATTTGCAATGGAATGTATTATAACTTTGCCTCTTTAAAAAAGAAAAAAGAAACGAAAAGTTTTTGTTTGCATCAAATTGGCATCAAATCTTATCCCTTTAGATGCTATTATTTTAAGGGGGGGGTCTGCAAACTAAAATTGGTAGAACAAAAATAAAAGCCTATGGTAAAAGCCAATAAAAGATTGGTGATTACTGATGGAAGAGGGATTCATAGAATCTGACAAGTTCTACTACTGGTTAGACTTTAATGGAAAAATGACCTTAGAGATCACCTAGGCCAGCCCCAAGCTCAGTGCAAAAATCTTTCTTTTAACAAATAACTGAGATATAGCAGTGCATGGTTTGCTTAAATATCTTTAGGGGCAGTCACCATGTATTAGTCTCATTTAAAAAAAAAAAATTCAAAAGCTAAGCCAAAATATCCACTTCATAATTACAATATCTTCTGGGCAGCAACAGAGAGCAAGTCAACCATACAGTGCTCTTACAATAATATTAATATAAAATGCCCAACTGGAGATCTGCATGGAGATCAATATTTTGTCTTTTGCTAGTGAGTGAACTATATTTAGATGAGAGCCATTAGTTCCCCCAAAGTAGTGTGCTGTATTATTTCTATTTCAATGTTTTTCAAGAGGAAAACTAATAACGCTGCAGGAAAACAAATCTCCCTAGAGGCGTAGAGAGGAAATTGACCATTGAATGGAAACCAACAAAAGAAAGCCAATCTTATTTCCTCTTTTCCCACTTAATTTTAAAAGAAGGTGCTTTGGTTCCACATTAAAATTGAATTTACAACTTCCCCATTGTTTGTTTGTTTCAATCAGTCAGGAAAACAGATACACTAGAAAGCCAGTGTGCTATACAGACACAGATGCAAGTCTCATGGGGAGGCTTTCTGGCTGAGGTGGGAGAAAATATGAAACTTTTGGTAACCTGGTATTTGGACTTGAAATATCTGCTTCCTAATTTAAATATATTATCATTTTCTGAAATCCAAACTGAGTGCTCTACCTAGTTGTGACTAGCACATGAACAATCTCAAGCATAGCTTCAATTGGAAAACTTGAGATTCTAGACCAAACTAAATCTAAAAACACTAGAGTATTCTGGAACCTCAGACAAACCAGCCATCAACAGGAACATGGAGCTAAATTACATTTATACATCATTCAAAGGGGATTAAAAGAGTCTAAAAGAGACCCCAAGAGACTAAAATGACAAAAGCTAAAAAGGGTACAAAAAAGACCAGCAATTATTACCCAGATAGGCAGAAATTTACACCAGGATTAATACCAGACAAAAAGCACTAAGCAATACCCTAATCAAGAAACTATCAACTCAGACAAACAATCAAGCAGTAAACAATAACCTAATCAAAGAACTGCCAAGGAGGGAAGAACTCCCTTACTAATTTTGACAGAGCAAGCTATTTTTTTTTAATTTTATTGGTTTTTAAAAACAAACATAAACAAACAGAACATAAAAGCATCAAGCTATCTTCCATAGGTGTTGTACGTACAGTGTGCCGGTTGGTTTACAAGTTGTTTTGTGCTTCCATTTCGTAGTCTTCGATTACAATTACATTGCATATGATCTTATATTGTCAATCAAAAATTAAATACCTTAGTATCATAATTAATCAATCCTTTGACTATGCTTTTATTCATTCATGTTTTACAAGATAATCATAATTTACTTAGTTTATTTTATAACCGTTCATATTATCACCCCAAATCTATCCTATCATTTTGTAGATATAATAAGAAAAAAGTACATCTTTATATATTTGTTATTTTCTAAAAGTCTATGTATTTCATTACTGTATTTTATTGTCTAACCATTGATAGAAAAGATCCCAACTTTTATAAAATTGTTTATCATCTTGTTCTCTGATTTCAAATGTCAATCTGCTCATTTCAGCACATTCCAATATTTTCTTAATGATTTCCTCCTGTGATGGTATTTTCTCATTTTTCCAGTTTTTAGCAAATACAATCCTAGCTGCTGTTAATACATTTACAATCAGGTATTTCAAGTCTTTACTATATATTTCAGGTAAAATTCCCAACAAAAATATCTCTGGTTTCAAGTCTATATGTTTTTTTGTCATTTTTTCCAACCACATGTGGATTTTAGTCCAGTATTTTTTAGCATCCGCACAAGTCCACCACATATGGTAATATCAGCCAGGTGTCTGATGACATTTCCAACATTTTTTGGATTTATTCTTGAACATTCTTGCTATTCTTGTCAGGGGAAAGTGCCACCTGTAAAACATCTTATACAAATTTTCTTTATATGCTGTTGACATTGTCATTTTATAATTTTGAGACCACAATTTTTGCCACTTCTCTAGATCAATCCCATATCCAAAATTCTTCCCCCAAGCAATCATAGTTTCTTTAACTTATTCTTCTTCTAGTTTAATTTCTAATAAATATCCATACAATTTTTTAATCACCTTTTCATCAGTACCTGTCAAAATCTTATCTAAGTCAGTCAGTTTATCATATAAACCTTCTGTTTTAAAATCTTTATCATACCTTGAATGTATTTGAGCATATGAAAACCAATTCATCTTTATACCTTGTTCCTCTAGATTTTGCATAGATTTAAGTTCACCCTTTTCATTCAATATTTCACCATATCTAACTGTTTGTTCCTTTTTGTATATTATAGGATAAGAAAATGCTTCAATAGTCGATAACCAGACTGAAATTTTCAAATAACATTGTCTTTTAATCTTCTCCCAGTTTAACCACAGAGACTCCCGTATATAATGTCTTCTAAAATACCTCTGTGTTTTAGTTCCTTTATACCATAAAAAAGCATGCCACCCCAACAACAGATCATGTCCTTCTAATATCAACAATCTAGTATTTCTTAGTGTTATCCATTCCTTAACCCACATCAGATTTGTAGCTTGGTAGTACAACTCCCAATAAGGCAACCCAAATCCTCCTCTAATTCTAGCATCTTGCAAAAGTTTTAACTTTATTCTCGCTTTCTTGCCTTGCCATATATATTTCAACACAATTTTATTTAGATCTTCAAAGTAGTCTTTTCCAAGCCTAATTGGAATTGTTTGAAACAAATATAAAATTCTGGATAGTATATTCATCTTGATTGTTGAAATTCTCCCTATTAGTGACAGTTGTAAATTTTCCCATTTCACCAAATCTAGCACTATCTGCTGTTTAAGTTTGATATAATTATTCTCTTTTAATGTACTACATCTTGCTGTCAAATATATCCCCAAGTACTTAATCTTATTCGTGACCTGAATTTTCAATAGGTCTGCCAGTTCTTCCTTTTGTCTTAATAGCATATTCTTTGTCAAGATCTTTGTCTTATCTTTATTTATTTTCAAACCAGCCACCTTTCTATATGTCTCTATCTTTTCTATCAATTTTGATGCTGTTTCTAGTGGGTCTTCTAAGATGAAAACAGATCATCTGCAAATGCTTTCAACTTAAATTCTTCCTTTTTGATTTTCATTCCTTTTATATTCTTTTCATCTCTAATATTTCTGTTTAGCACTTCCAAAGTTAACACAAACAACAAGGGTGATAGTGGGCACCCTTGTCTTGTTCCTTTTCTTATATTGATAGAGCCTGTCAGTTCTCCCTCTATCATTACCTTTGCCATTTGCTTATAGTGTATAGCTTCTATTGCTTGAATAAATTTTCTAGCAAAACCCATCTGTTCCAACAGTAATAACATGAATCGCCAATTCACATGATCAAATGCCTTCTGTGCATCTAGAAATATCAGGGCCATTTGTTTTTCAGGATGTGCCTCGTAGTATTCCAAGGTGTCCAAGATTACTCTCATATTGTCTTTAATTTGTCTCTTTGGCAGAAATCCATTTTGATCAGGATGGATAAAATTATTTAATTTTTTTTTACGTCTTTCTGCCAATATTGAAGCAAAGATTTTATAATCTGCGTTTAGTAGAGAAATGGGTCTATAGTTCTTAATTTGTAATGGGTCAGCCTCCTCTTTTGGAATAAGTGTAATATAGGCTTCTGGCCATGATTTAGGTATCTTCTTCTTTAACATAACTTCATTCATAACTTCTAGCAATGGAAGATTTAACGATTCTTGTAATGTTTTATAAAATTCTGCCGGAAGTCCATCTGGGCCTGGTGCCTTTCCATTATTTTGCTTCTTGAGTGCTTCAGTTAATTCCATCATTGTCATATTGCTTTCTAACATTTTTTCAGTCTCTTTAGATATCTGAGGTAAATTAGCATTCTGTAAGTACTGTTTAACTCTTTCCTCATCAATATTCTCTTGCATGTATAATTTCCCATAAAAGTCTCAAATGATTTCCTTCTTCTCTTTGCTACCATGGCAAACTTGGCCTTGGTCATCTATTAACTGCAATATTTTCCTTGATTCTTTCTCCTTTCTCAGTTTATATGCTAACCATCTACCTGGTTTATTTGCATTTTCAAAGTAGTTCTGTTTAGCACCTCTAATTTTCTGTGCTAATTCTTCTTTCTCTATTTGACCCATTTTGTGTTTAATTATATCCATTTTTGGCTTAATGTCCTTTTTCTGTGGCATTTTCTGTAGCTCTTTTAGTATTGGAAGATCTTTTATAAAGCAAACAGCTGGCCATAATCTTTGGATAAAGGGGAATATATACTGTGCCCTGAGTAATTATGCTTTCAGCCATCTATTTAATAGCACACAATTATTCATTATTTAAAATAGATTAACATTACCAAACAAACATACAGATCATTAGATGAAAGGAAGAATAAATGTACTTATTTTGTATTTAAGGTATGCTTAACTTCGCCATTTTAGAATGGGATTGTATATCAACTGCCTGTTAATTCAGACATATAAATACCTTTGTGGCTAGTTTAGTACTATGTTTATCTGCTAAGACTATTAACTGCAATATTTTCCTTGATTCTTTCTCCTTTCTCAATTTATATGCTAACCATCTACCTGGTTTGTTTGCGCCTTCAAAGTAGTTCTGTTTAGCACCTCTAATTTTCTGTGCTAATTCTTCTTTTTCTATTTGACCCAATTTGTGTTTAATTATATCCATTTTTAGCTTGATGTCCTTTTTCTGTGGCATTTTCTGCAGCTCTTTTTCAAGTCTTTTATACTCATCCTCTAATGCCTTAGAGGCTAATCTTTTCATGGTATTTCTTTTCCTGGTATAGGAAAAGGAATACTATTATCATACTAATATTATCTACTATCAAGCCTCTAACATATGCCTTCATTGTATCCCATACATTCTGAACTGATGTATCTTCTTTTTTGTTTTCTCTAAAGAAAAAAGCCAATTCTTTCTCCATCAGCTGTGTGAAGTTTTTTTCCTTTAAAATAGTATTATTTAACATCCATCTAGATCTTTTTTGTCCTTTCCATTTAATTGTCATTGGATTGTGATCTGCTCAAGTACTTGTTTCAATATTTATTTCTTGACTATTACTTATTAATTCTGTTGACATCCATATCGTATCTATTCTGGACCATGATAAGTGTCTATTTGAATAGAAGGTGTATTGTTTAATTTTAGCATTTCTTTCTCTCCATGTATCTTTTAAGTTTATTTCATCTACCATTTTAAAAAAAGATTTAGGGAGAGTCTTTCTGTTTTGCTTTATTGTTTTCTGTGCTGTATAGTCCAATTTATTGTCTACAATTCCATTAAAATCTCCCATCATAATTATATTAGCATAGTCCAGTTCAATTATTTTCATGTGTAATTTTTTGTAAAATTCTTCTTGTTTGTCATTCGGAGCATAAATTGCAATCAGGAGTGTTTTCGTATTATTGTCCATTATTTCCACCATTAATATTCTTCTGTTGTCATCAGTATAAATCAATTTCACTGGGATGGTCTCTTTAATATATAAAACCACTCCTCTTTTCTTACATTGTGTCAAGGAAGTAAATATTTTCCCTAATTTTCGCTGTACCAACAATCTTTCATATTGTTTTTTTTAATATGTACTTTTTGTAGACAAATTATATCAAATTTTAATTTCTCTAATTTATGGAAGGTTTTCCTTCTTTCTGAATGGGTTCTGAATGGGTTGCATGCATGCATACATACATACATACATACATACATACATACATACATACATACATAC
>NW_020769366.1:2348909-2420386 GCF_900518735.1 Pseudonaja textilis | reverse complement strand
TACATACATACATACATACATACATACATACATACATACATACATACTAGTTCAATTCCCCAGTTAAGCAGACTCCAGTGTGATTTTTGTGGTTTCCTTGCAGTTCTGTTTCCGGTGCAATCAAAATATGAAAGAAGGTGACCCAGCTGTGTATGCTGAGCGGGCTGGATATGACAAACTCTGGCATCCGGCTTGCTTTGTCTGCTGCACCTGCAGTGAACTCCTGGTAGATATGATCTATTTCTGGAAAAATGGAAAACTCTATTGTGGCCGACACTACTGTGACAGTGAAAAACCTCGTTGTGCTGGATGTGATGAGGTGAGCAAGAGTCTTCCTGGTTATTCTTTAGTGCCTATTTTAAAATTTCCATTCAGCTTAATTGAAAAACCTTAGTCTTCCAGTACCTTCTCTGTACTATTATTTTATGCATCTCAGTCAGATTCAGTCAGCCCCAAAGAATCCCAAATCCATTTCTCATAGGAAGGTGTTAAAACCCCAATAGTGTTGATAATCCTCTTCTACATTTTTGCCATTTCTAGTATGCCCTCTTTTAAAAATGTGAGGACCAGAAGTTGCATGATATTTCAGATGCAAATATGTAATTTACTTTATTGTCATTACAACATTCTCATTTTTATTTTTGCCTGCTTTTCCAAAAGACCCTAGTATGGAATTATATTTTTTCCACATTGCTGTATCCTGACATTTTTCTTGAAATATCCCAAGAATATTTTTCCTATTGGCTCTGAGTATGAAGTTATGGTTTTTGTTCTAATGCACATTCCTTTGTGCTTACTTAAACTGAACCAATGGATAATTTGTCAACATGCCTTTTATAATCTAATGGTTTAAACCAATTTTATATAAAGTTAACTATGAATTCTTATCATCTTACCCAAAATAAAAGTAAACAGTTTTCCAAGACTGTTTACTTAGACGTATTAGGCTTTATAGATAAATTCCTCAACAATGATACATTCATTATGAACAGTGGCCTTAAAGTGCCCCTGTATTTCTTTTCTGAGCTTATCTCAATATAATACTATTTTTAATTGAGAACTATTCAAAATTGTAGTCAATCAGAAAATTCTTAAATAAATTTTGTCTTAGTTATAACACTTAGTAACTTCAAAATGGTGTGTATTTCTCTCTTACTTCTGTTACATACTGTTTTGCCATGTAGATGGTAAGGCTCATAAGTTCATTATCCTAGCATACCAGTTCAATGAGAATTAAATTCTGTAAAATCAATTCAATGCATCAGTTGCACATGACAATTCAATTGCCATATAACAATTCCTAGAAACCTTTAGCATTAACCAGAGTCATACCGTACTTTTGTACAGCTCTATAAAAATAATTTGTTGTTAACTGAAATTGAAATGAGGAGGGGGACTGCTCTTCATTTTCACTGTTTTTAAAAAGGGACCCTAGAAAGTTTTATTTAAAAATTCTATCTATTAAATAGAACAAACTAATACCACACCAAGGCATGCAGGAAGCATGTCTTAGTTCATGTGCTGTGGTGGAAGAAAACAATTGTGCAACTAGATTAATATGAACCTGTTAACTTTGTCTTTCCTGTAGCTTATTTTCAACAATGAGTACACACAAGCTGAAGGTCAAAACTGGCATCTGAAGCATTTCTGCTGCTTTGATTGTGACTGTGTCTTGGCTGGAGAAATCTACGTCATGGTTAATGAAAAGCCCATCTGCAAACCCTGTTATGTGAAGAAGCATGCTGTGGTAAGAAAGTCTAGCTTTGCCTGGAATATAGAACTACTGTGTAAAGTTCCATACTTAAGTGGACTTTTACAAACCTTGTTCCATGAGTAGTTCCTTGAAAGACCATTCTCCAGGAGAAAAACAAGAGACAATACAATCTTACACATTGTAAATCTTTATGGCACACTAGTAAGTAAGATAATACAAGAATACAGTATGTAACAACTACTAGCTGACTTCCAATCTTCCTTTTTAGATTTTTGAGAAAGTGATGGTGCTTGTAAAAGTTATCAGGGCCCTTTTCATTCCGGGCTCCCATATTCACCTTTATCCTCTAAATTTGAAGTGTAGCTGCTTTGCGCGGCACAGCAAAGTGTCGTGTGGCAGCTGCTGAAGCGACCAGGAGAGTGCAGGCTTGCAGGAGATGAGTTGGAATGCCTCCGTGCCTGCGCAAATGCCTCTGCGCCTGCCAAAGTGCATGTTTGGCATGCGCATACACACAAAGTGTGTGTTTGCGGGCAAAGCGCACCCACTGAACTGGTGGTAAAAGTTTTTGAAGCCCACCACGGGATAGGACCCAGTATTCTAGTCTGTCAAGATCCATCTGGATCTTGAGCCTGTTATCTAGGGTGGCTCATCTAGGATGATATGAAACTGGCTATTCCTGCCAGTTTCGTATCATCCACAAATTTGGTAAGTACTTCATGTGATTTTAATTCTATGCCTCTGTTTATAGAACCAAGAATTGTATTAGCTTTTTTGGCTGCTGCCGTACACTGCTGGCTCATATTTAAGAGATTGTCCACTGGGACTCCAAGATACTTTCCAGTATCTTCCCAGGCACTGATGTTAGGCTGATTGGTCTATAGTTTCCTGGGTCTGTTTTTTTCCCCTTTTTTGAAGATGGGAACCACATCAGCTCTTTTCCAGTCCTCTGGTAGTTCCCCGGTGCTTCAGGATTTTTGGAAGAGATGGTACAGAGTTTCTGAGATGACATCTGCCATCTCTTTTAGAACTCTGGAATATAATCCATCAGGTCCTGGTGATTTGTATTCATCAAGATCAGACAGATATTCTCTTACCAGTTTTTTGCTTATTTTAACTTGAGTTTCTAGTCTGTCTTTTACAGTTGTTTTTGGTAGGTTGGACTATTGTTTCTTTTTGAATGAGTTAAGCAGCTCTACTTTGCTACCTGTTACTTCTTTGCTGTCTTCTCTCTTTAGTGGACCGACAGTTTCCTTGATTTTTTTTTCTTGTAATTTATATGTTGGGAGAAACTTTTTAAATTATCTTTTACTTTTGCTGCAAGTCTTTGTTCATTCTGAGCCTTTGCTTTCCTGGCTTTGTCTTTGCAGATTCTGGCTATCTGCTGATATTCTGTCTTAGTTGTATGTCCTTCTTTCCATTTGTTTTTTGTACTTATTCTTTTTGTCTTTCAGTTTATCAGAGATTTGTGCAGCCATGCCGGTTGCTTCTTGGATTTCTTGATTTTCTTTTTCAGCAGTATTGTGCTGGACTGGGCTTTTATGATCATATTTTTCAGAGTTTCCCAAGCTTCTTGAGTTGTTTTGCCCTTAAGGATTTTCATTCAAGGAATCTCTCCCAAGTTCTCTCTGAGCTTTTTAAAATCAGCTCTTTTAAAGTCTAGGACTCTGGTATCATTGTGTTCTATTGCTTATGTTTACATTATGTTGAATTCTAGTATGACATGGTCATTTTCACCCAAGGTTCCTGCAATATCAACTTCCTCTATCAATTCTTCTCTGTTGGTAAGAATTAAGTCCAGGTTGTCCCTCTAGTTCCCTCCTCTACCTTTTGGACAACAAAGTTGTCAGCTAGGTTGGTTAGGAACCTCTTTGATTTCTCACTTGGTGCAGAATTAGTCTTCCACTTGATGTCAGGGTAATTGAAGTCCCCCATTACTATTGTAGTGTGTTTCCTATATATATTTGTTAGATGTTAGCAAAAAGGACATCTATCTTTTCTGCTTGATTGGGTGACCTATAGTATACACCAATGGCCATGTCATTCTTTTTTGCTTTTGTATTGATCAATATGCATTATCGCTGGTTTTCGTCTTTGGTTTCATGCATTTCTGTAGCAATATAATGTCCCTTACATACAGTGAAACTCCTCCTCCTTTTTTATGAGGGTCTGGGGTTTTTTTTTGAACAGTTTGTCAGTATTCTATCAGTATGTTCCAGTCATGGGTTTCATCCTACTGAGTTACTGTAATTCCAACTATATCATATCTACCTTCCTGTATTAATAGTTCAAGTTTTGTTTGTTTGTTCCCCAGACTTTGTGCATTTGTATGTAGGCACTTGAGATCTTTAAGTCTGACTCCGGGTGTTTGAGTTTGTCTTCCTTCCCAGCCCTCCTTACTTCATTATTTGACTTGCTTTCTAGAGGTTTTTACTGGGAATTAGGTCCAGGAGATCCTAAAGATTGGTCACCCTCCCCACTCAATTTTAGTTTAAAGTCCTCCTGATAAGTTGAGCCAGTCATTTTCCAAAAACGTTCTTCCCAGTCTTTGTAAGGTACAGCCCTCCCTTGCCAGAAGGCCATCATGGAGATAGTATAGACCATGGTCCAGGAATCCGAAGTTTTTTGGTGACACCAACCCTTTAGCCAGTGGTTCACTTCTAGAATTCTTTGTTCTCTTACTGACTATTGTCCTTTCATTTGTAGTACAGATGAAAAAAAACTACTTGTGCGCCTAAGTCCTTGACCTTTTGCCTAGCTGCTTGTAACCGTCCAATATTGTTTTCAAGTCCTTTTTTGTGTCATTCGTCCCTACATGTAGTAGTAGAAAGGTGTAGTAATCTGTGGGCCTAATTATTTGGGTTAGGTTCTCAACCACATCCTTGATTTTTGCTCCAGGGAGACAACATACCTCCCTAGATTGTATGTCCGGTCTGCAGATGGCTGGACTGTTCCTTTGAGAATAGATTCTCCTATCCTCAACATTCGCCTTCCTTTTTTAGGGGGTGAAGTCTGGGGTGCTTTTCTGTTTATCCCAGGTGAGTTTGTTGAGGTGACTTTTTTAGGGATATTGGCTGATGTCTTTTTTCTAAGTGTTTGCGTGTTTTCTTGGAGGGGGAAGTTGTGGGTCTGAGTATTTTCAACTAGGGGGAGAAATCAATTGCTCAGTTTTAACGGGGCTGCTTCTAATTGGGTTAGATTGGGCAGCAGAGTTTATTAGATATGTGTTGCCTCTTTCTTTGAATGCTGTAGTCTCAAAGATAATTGGGTCCTAAATGATAAAGGGCTTGAAAGATTGTATCCAGCCACCTTGATTTGGCTGTCAATGCAACACCTACATAGTAGCAACAGATTAATGTGGCAGAATTAAGTTTGGGTTATTGATAAATGGGCAACTGCATTCTACATCCAGGGAGTCTTCAAGCATTGCAGAATTTGAATCAAGTTTTAACAAGGATATGAGTGCCATGACTAGCATCTATTCCAGGAAAGGCTACATCCATTGAAATTGAGCAGAGGACTTTTTAGCCATGGCCTCTCCACAAGTAATAGCCATTAATCCAGGATAATATAAACTTGTCCTTTCAGAGGAGCTTCCCGAAAGCAGCCAGCTTCTGAATTAATAGATACTCTACCTGTTTGCTTGATCCTAAGTTGATGTTACCTGTGCATGCTCTTAAAAGCCTCCAGGAATCGGTTCTTTCACCTAGGATAGTGATGTATCATTTACAGAAGAGTTTGAACAAAATGGGGAAAGGGCTGAGTTCTGGACCTCATATAGAGATGCGTAGAGTTTTGTTCTTCATTCCCAACAAACAATGATTGGAATTAGGAAGGAAGGAGCAACATTATGAGACATCCTCCCTATTACAAACCCGTCCAGGTGATCCAGCAGGATGCAATAGCTGATACTATCAGTTGCTGAAGTATCTAGAAGGGCAAGGAGGAATAGAGAATTCCCATAATGGCTCATTACAGCAGTGATCAGTGCAGGATCCATTATTCTTATTATTTTGTTCTAAATAATGCTAATTAAAATCAACATTATTTAGAACAAAATTATCAGAATTATGGAATTATCTACTCCACATCTGAGCTTCCACCCCAACTAGGAAGCCATCCATTGCGGTTTAACTTTGCTTGAATCAAAATACTATAGATTGTATGACCACCCGTAACTTTAAAATCCTGCATTAAAGTTAGGTGTTAATTCTCAGATAGCATTTTGAATATGAAAGACTCTTACAATAGATTTAACATGGTATGAGGGGGGTATTGTTGAAGAGGAAAGAACCAATATGCTAAAAATACATATGCATTTAAGTGCGCTATAAGTAATAAGATTATTGATATTTTTGTGTCCTAGATGTAGAAAAGTTGACTAATTTCAACTGGTTGGTTGTGTTGTGTTGAATATTCTGGTCTTCATTACCTTCCCAACTTTGAAAGAAATGAGTGTTGATTTCCTTTACTCCCCAGGTCTGCCAAGGCTGCCACAATGCTATTGACCCTGAAGTTCAACGTGTGAGTTACAACAACTTCAACTGGCATGCTACTACAGAGTGCTTTCTGTGCTCTTGTTGCAGCAAGTGTCTGATTGGCCAGAAATTCATGCCGGTAGAAGGAATGGTTTTCTGCTCAGTGGAGTGCAAGAAAAAGATGATGTCCTAACGGGAAGGAAACCAAACTGGGAACCAATACTTGCCTTATTTCAATGTCTTCTTCATGTCTACTGTATTGGGGGATTTTAAACAAAATCAAGTATTAAATGGCAGAATCCAAAGATTTTTATATTACTAACTTGATTGATTATGATTTAAATTCTTAGGCACTTCTCAGTGCTACTGGTTTCTTGTTGCAGGATGTTTCTTAAGATAGGGACTTCAATGTATTCATACACTTCAAAAATGTCCTATGGAGGGATATGGTACCTCAGACCATTAAATTGGACTTCATTTTCCTTTATGAGTAGTTGTTGAGCATGAGAGTGAATCCTGATGAGAGTTGTGATAAGATATTGTAAAATCCCACAACATCTGGAAGACCATTGGCTTTATACTCTTCTCTTATAATCCTCAGGTTTTTCTTCTATATTTGACATTATACAGGATACTTCAGTAACAAAATATTGACTGGGTATGTTGTAAACCTTATGCCTTATACTGACATTTTCCAACCTCTAATGCATTCAAATGTGCTTTGTTAAAATTCCCACACTTGCTAGTTAATAAAATATACCAATAGTGTCCCTATAGCGTGAGTCTTATACTGAATTGTACTGTTTTAGACTCCATGAATATATGCACACATGAGCAGAGCACTTAGTACTCCAACTCCCTGCATGTGGCATTATAGCATAGCATAGGAATTAACACTTTTGATATTTTTATGTCAAGGAATTTTTAAAGGGTGACAAAAGCATTCCAACAACTGAACCGTTTGCCTTTAGAGTATTATAGTAGAGTAAGGTATGCAATAGTGGCGTATATCTGAAGCTCATGTGTAGGATGTCAGTGGGCATTTGTTCTTTGAGCTTGTGGGTTGGTTTCCAAACATTTTGTTACCATGCTAGGTAACTTCTTCAGGGGTTAGTTTTTGCATGGTGGTTGTCTGGGTGGTGCATTGTGGTTTGAGAGCTGTGTGTCAGAGCACACAAATTTTTCGATAGCCCTTGTGGAGAAAGGCTGAAGATGTTCTTAGTCTGGTAACGAAACATTTGGAATTATTTAAACTTAGAATGTGAATCAGTAGGAGCCAGATGTGAATATGCAGTAGTCTTTTCATCCTTTTTTCTTTTTTTTCAGGAGGTTGGATTTATTGTTGAATGTGGCCAGTTTGCCTTGGGCAATGTAAAACCTTTGATATTAGGGACCAAATTGCCTTTTGTTCCCCAGATTAATGATTTAATTTTTTTGTAATGAACATATCAGAAAATCCACGATTTTGAAATTATTATTATTGTGTGTTAGCACAAGCTCTTTTTTATTTGTGTTTGTTTTACTGCAACATTCTTAAAATATCAAGAGATCTGATTAATCCCCCCCCCCCCGAGTACTGAGCACATGGGCTTCAGAATTTCAATGGACTTTTGAAAATACAAAAAGAAAATTGCTCTGTCATGCTTTGCAATAGCTCTTGGTTTGTTACTTCCCTTTATACTGTGTTGCTGAATGAAATTAGGTCAAAAACAGCCATTTGAAGGACCTTCATTCATGTAAGTGTAAATTGCCTCTGAAGCTGGCATAGAGTTTGTTGGACATGCTGTAACTCCTAGATCCTTTTTTCTCTTTGGGTATGGTAAGGGATATTTTTTCAAATTCTTAAACAAATCCACTTGAACAAAGAAGGCTTCAAATTGCTAACGTATGCCCAGTCAAGAGTCCCATAGATAAGATATAGCAAGCATATCTCTGTCCTCCCCTCATATATTGTAGAATCTATCTAATCAAATATTAATTAAAATAATAGTATGCATAAATGGAAAGCTAGTCTTTTGCCAAACAAAGGACCAGCGTCCTACATACTTCGTTTCTAGAGATGGACTTGATCTGCAAATACAGGGTTTTGCGGGGGCATGTGCCTGTCTGCCAAGAACAAACCTTGGGAATTTTTAAGACGTAAGCATTTCCAGGCCCAGAATTACCAAGCCAGCATGGGGAATTCTGGGAGTGGAACTCCACACAACTTATATTTGCCAAGGCTTGGAAACTCTACACGTATGTATGGTACACAGTCACAGAAAGAAAGATTGCCAGGTTGTAGGGAGCATTTAAGGGGGTAGAAGAAAGAGTGGGGAATTAACCTTATCAGTTTGCATTCTAGTCAATTACATCTTCATCATGGCAATTCTTTTGTATAAGAACGTGCTTTCTCAAGAATTTGAACTGGCAACAGCTGTGATATATTCTAAGATGTCCAAATCTGATGCAGAAAAATCAAACCATCCTGAACTTTCACCAGAAATTGAAGTGAGCAAACCAAAAAGTTGCCCCGTTTCTTATCTGCTCAGCCAATGTCTCATTTGACATTCTTTTGAGCAGTGGAAGCTTAGTGATAACTTGGAATGTACTGAAAACGAACTTAATAGCTGAACTTCTGTTTTGCATTAAAAAAAAATTTCAGGTTTAGTAGCCTGGTCGGATTGGTCAGTTCCTTTAGAGAAGCTGTCAATTTGTATAGGAAATATGACTCGGTTTGATCAATGGGCCGACTCAGAGCTTTGTACCAAGCTTTGGTTTTGTGTGATGTAATAAGTACCATGGCATGCTAAATGTAGAAAGATACACAAAAAAGAGTGTGCTGGGGAAAGAGGTAGAAGTTGGATTTGTAAACTTATATAACTCAGCTCTTCTGACTAATAACTGTATGCATATAAGAAATGCTCACAAATAAAATACGTTGCCGCAATTAAATTTTCCTAGCTTTAGATTGTGTGTTTTATTTTCTGTCTTGGCCACTGTAATGAGCATCTTATTCCAGAAGAGGGTGATGTGTTCAAAAGTTTTAAAAAAGAGCTTGTTAAATAAGTTGAAATTTATATTTTACTTTGATGTTTTTAAAAAATCCCCTTTCCTTTTTCACCATTCCAGACTATTAATAATAGTTGCCTGAATAAGTCCTCCCACAGACTTATATCTGTTGAGTTTTATAATAACTATATTAAGCATAGTAGTTAATTAGTTGTAAATCAAATGTCTGCTTAAAATTCAGTGATTGTCGTATGTTCTGGATTATATACATATAATCCAAGCTTTGATTTCAGTCTGAGATTTCAGTTTGAGATTTAGTTTAAATCATTTTCATAGTTTATAATAGAAATTCACTACAATTTCTATAGCTAATTTCTTTTCACAGAATGAGAGAGAAAGTAGCAGGTATAACAGTCCCTTTATATGTATTAGCACTGCGAAGTTTAGCTGGATATCTTCAACAGTTTCACCAGAATACTTTTTTGGTATTATTACCTTGCATCTCATAATGTGAAGACGGTTTTGCATATTAGCTATAAAAAATAAAATAAATGTCTCTCATACCTTAAGGTATAGCATATGACAAAAATGAATGCTAATTTCTTTGTTGTATTTACTCTGCAATAAATCTATGTACAAAAACATAGATGTTTTTACAAATATGGATAACCAGAGGGTGTCTCAACCTTGGCAATTTTAAGATGCATGGATTTCAACTCTCAGAATTTCCCAGCCAGCAATGCTCCCCTGCCAAGGTTGAGAAAGAGTAGTAAAAATCAAGGCTGCAGAACCAGAATCTCTAGTGTAGTACCAAAGCATGGAATTCAAGTAAGCCTGTTGACTTCAACCTAATTTTATCCTTGCTTTTGTCCTGAATATATTTTTAGAGTCGAGCCCTCAAAGGCCAAACGTGAGTCCTACTCTTAAAACAGATGTATTCCTGGTCTAGATGCATTGATCTTACATCATTTATTTCTTGACTGAAACCCAAGCAAACTCAAGATGCTAAAATTAAAATGACGGCTAATCACAATAATGTAAAATCCAAAAAGTACACTCCATTGCTGATGGGTCGCATGCACTGAACACCTTCCAGCGCAGCCAGGTGATTTGGAAACTTAGAAAGTCATGAGCTTCTAGAAAGCTATGAGCAGGAGCCATCCTCACCTTTGGGAAATGGGGAGAAGCTGTTCTAAAGGAAGGCAGGAACTCCTGATCTTCAGCAGGTGTTCTGCAGCTGTCCCCATTGGCCTGAAAGACTCCATCTAGGAAAGGTGGTCAATTAGTGTAGCTACACAAACCTTGAGCCTTTCATGGCTTTCTAAGAAATGACCAGCACCTTAAAATGAACTATCAACCAATGTATCTCTCCCAGTCAGGGGCTTGTATATTTCTGGTCATTGGTGGATACATGCATAGGTTTACAAGTAAGAATTTAGCACAGGTCAGGTTTGCGTAGAAATCAACAGTTTCTCCTCATTTATAGGTTTCAGAAAATAAATAGATCTTTGGCTTAGTTAACAGGGGTGTCCAACCTTGGCAACTTTAAGACTTGTGGACTTCAACTCCCAGAATTCCTCAGCCAGCTTTGCTGTGAAGTCCACAAGTCAAGTCCACAAGTCTCAAAGCTGGCTGAGGAATTCTGGGAGTTGAAGTCCACAAGTCTTAAAGTTGCCAAGGTTGAACACCCCTGGCTTAGTAGTTAACTGACTCATTTCTTAGTTGCAACTTGGTCAAAAAATGTGACTCTTATTTTTAAAAAAGGGATAAGATTTCAATCATGCAGTCACAGCTGCCATCTTTTCTGCCCCAACCCACCCTGCCCTGCCAAAATGCCCCCTGCTTGCTTTAATAATCTGTGATCTCCTCTCCAGCCAGTCTGACAAGATGTTTCTATCTTAATACAAATTGAGTATTGCAAAAAGGATAAAGCAAAGCGGTACCTTGCATGATGCTACTTATTTGTATTTGTACAAATTATGTTGTAAATCCAATCCTTTACTGAATTTTCATTCACATTGCATTCCACTACTCAAAAGAGTTTTATCCCACTCACCACTTGTTTAATGCTCTAATTAATATAAATGTATGAGAAGTGATTTGCCAGAATTCTCATGAACTTGAGTATGATTTAAACCAGGCCTCCTCTAATCTGCATCTTAAATTCTAACCATCCTCTATAACTCAGTGTGTTTTTTGCAGAGCTTCATTTTTCTGAAGATTTTCTGATGTCACTACCATTTCTTTCTGAATTCCTTTATTGCACATCCGTTTAAAAAAGACCTAACATAATTAACATTTTCACTGAGGAAATATTTGTTATTTTATGATGTTTTTACTTTCAAACGTTGATAGGTTGTTAGAAAACTGTTTTCTGATCACTGTTGTGGTTTACACATTTGTAGATATTAGATGTTCATTTCTCTGATTTCTTTTTGCCACACTATTTTTTAAAAACTTTCTGAATCCCTTTCTTACTTTCAATCTTTTCAGGAATATTCTCCACTTTATACATTTCTTCATTTGTCACCATATGAATCAGTGGTGGGATTCAATTTTTTTTTACTACCATTTCTGTGGGTGTGGTTTGGTGGGCGTGGCAGCGGAAGGATACTGTGAAACCTCCAGTTAGAAGTGATATTTGCCGGTTCTCTGAACTACTCCAAATTTCCACTACCAGTTCTGCAGAACTGGTCAGAACCTGCTGAATACCACCTCCGATATGAATATCTATGTTCTGAGTATTATGAATATCTGAGTTATGATTTATATTATGCAATGTATGTGTTTGCATTTACTTGTTTCATACTTTGTCTTAACATAAAGAGGGAGGATGGGGGCAATATATTATACAATTTTTGCTTAAATGATTTGCTTTTTTGTTGTTTTTCAGAAGGCCGTTTAATACATGATTTATAAATGGCTCAGAGAATTATTAAGCTTGAGTAGTTCAAGCTACTTCACTGGCTGAGGTAAATTTTGCACAGCCAATATATCAAGATCTGTAACACCCAAAATTACTTCAGCATACGACATATAATATTTCATAAAGTTTCTTCTATGCCTGGTAGTAAAAGTAAATAAACAATTGCCTGCCTTTTATCATATCTAAAATCTAGCAATTACCTCACTCTTACTCATAATAGGGTTGCTGTTATTTCTTGCCACCAAACTGTAGATGAGACTAAATGAGATTGCACTTTCATTATTATTATTAAGGTTATAAAGGGCTTTAAACTAAAATTGAGGGGGGCAATTTTCATGACCTTTAGAATCTAATTCCAAGCAAAAAAAAAACCCACTAAATAACCAATCATATAAGTAAGTAGGGAGGAAGGAGAAAGAAGAAATAAAAAAGAAAAACATAATGAAGTCGAGAGTGATGGAAAGGATGGAAATCCCAGTTACAAAGTAGGTGATATAAGAAACACATCCAAGACATATAAAGGACTCAAATGCCTATAAATTAACACTCAGTGTTTAGGGAACAAACAAGGTGAACTTGAAGCATTAGTACATGAAGGCAGATATGATAGAGTTGCCATTACTGAAACATGATGGGATGAAACTCATGACTGCAATGCATTGATGGAAAAATGCAAACTGTTCAAAAGTAGCAGACGTAACAAAAGAGGAGGTGGAGTTGTATTATATATGAAGAGCAATGCCAGCCAAAGAACTGGCGGGTATGATTTCACATTTGTGTATGTGTGTGTGTGTGTGTGTGTTTTCATAGATTTTCATGGGTACAGGTATGCAGGTCTTGGCGCGTTCGGGTCTTTTCCCATGTAAGACTGAGAGGAACTTGGCGACGTTTTGACAAGGTCCCACTCGCCATCTTCAGGCTGGTGCTTTCGGCTTCATGCTTGTGCAAACAAAGTGTGATCAGAGCTGCCATCTCCCTATATATATATACTGGTGGGGAGGTTGGCTGTGTTGTGATTGGAGTTTCCATCAACCAATCAAGAAATGACAACACAGCCAACCTCCCCACCAGTATATATATATATAAAAGGAGACGGCAGCTCCAATCACGCTTTGCTTGCATAAGCATGAAGCCGAAAGCACCAGCCTGAAGATGGCGGATGGGACCTTGTTGAAACGTTGTCATGATGCTCTCAATCTTACATGGGAAAAGACCCGAACACATCAAGACCTGCATATTGTGTGTGTGTGTGTGTGTGTGTGTGTATACATATACATATATACACACACGTAACTGGGCCCTAAACACCTAGATGACCATAGGATTGCAGCAGAGTTAGGATTCCCTGGGTATCTTTTCCATAGTCTCAAGACTTTGCAGGCCAAATTTGGAAGCTCCGCTTAGTGGCATCAGATTTTCCAGTTTACGTCTGGTTGAAGAAAGTAATACTACAGCACACATTCTGTCCCTTTGGGGAACGTGTGCAATGTTGGAAAATATATAGAAAGAGAAATTATAAAGAAATACTGCTTTTATTACTCTGAATTTCCTAGTCCCATGCCACCCCGACCCTCCATCCTGCTGATGATGCTGGCCCTACCCTTTCAAAGCTATCGTATTTTTAACATAACGCATCCCCAAAATGAAGCATTTTATACCAATTGCATTAAAAAGCATTAGCCCCTATTTTTTTTTATTTATAGTGTAAAAGAACAGCATTGAAAGAAAGGGACATGAAAGAAAAATACAAGTTAGGGATCTAAAGTAAAAAGCCCCCCTGCAACTTTATTAAACAGTTGTGGGAAGGAATATGTGCAGATGTTAAAAGGTTGCAAACACCAAAAATTAAAGGCATTTTTTTTTAAAAAAATATGCGGCTTGAGTATTGTTACCATAGTTGAAAGACTAACAAAACCATGAAATAGCCTAAGCCAATAGCAAAGCAGAATCTGAAGCTTGTATTTACAAAGCTTTGTAATCATTCTGTGAGGTTCCAGATGTTTGCATCGTTCTGCAAAACTTAGAAGGTAATAAAAGATTGCAAGTAAGAATGTAAGCAGCCTTGTATGGTAATAGTGATCTCTACTGCATATTTGAATAACGGAGTGCCTCTTGTATCACGGGTTGGGTCTCCGTTGGATAGTTCTCCCTCTTTGGGAGAAACCAGAGTGTAAATATTCTTTTAATATCAAAAAGTCACGAAGGGAAGCAGTGGAGCCTACAAGAATAAATGGACTTTTGAACGTGCTGTATTGTGCTTCAGTGTACTGTAATGTTAAAGCATACATTTCCTGGGTATAAAAACCTTTGAACATAATGGTCCTTGATTCTGAGAACATACAAAAGATTATAAAGCAAGTTATGAACTTTAGGAAAGAGAATTCCAATTTATTTCCTGTGTTCACGTTCACAAAAACACTCACTCACACATTCAAAAAATAAATAAATTCTTGAAGGCCTCTGCAGCCAATAACAGATCGATCTGGATAGATCTGGAGCACTCTTATCAGCTAAAGAAGACTTTCCTGAAGTGCCTCTGACAGTGACACGGAGGCTGGAGATGATGTGCTCGTCAATCCGGACCTCGTTTCTTGGCTGCAGAGGCCTTTCCAGAGGCTTTTCCCCTGATAGCACAGGGGTCCCCAACAACTGGGCCCTGGACCAGTACTGGTCCGTGGATCAATTTGTACCGGGCCACCTATTTTGCTTGGGTGCTGCCATCTTGTTTCGACGGTGCTTGAGAAAGTGCTTCCGGGTGAGCTTGTCGGTCGTCGGTTGGAAAGCGGCGTTTGGGTGCTTAGTTTCGTTGAAATGGGGGGGGGCTTTGAACAAAGAGCCGTCCCGATGGCGGTGGAGTCTCGCGTTACTCAGGAGGAGATTAAGAAAGAGCCCGAAACGCCCACTGACCACAAGAAGGTACAAAGGAGCTGTTGAAGGTGGCGGGGAGAAGCGGGGGGACGTCTGGCTGGCCGGTCGCTCAGCTTGCCTTGCCTTGGTCATGCGTGCTGATGCTGGTACCGGTCTGTGGATCATTTTGTACATTTTGTACCGGGCCATGGTACAAAAAAGGTTGGGGGCCACTGTGATAGCAAAACGAGGCCAGGGGCACCAGGTGTGTCAATCTGGAGCCCTTTTTCAGTTGCAGAGGCCTTTCCTGAAGGCCTCTGACAGTGAAATGGAGGCTGGGGATGAAGCACACAGCAGCAGCAAGAGGCCACAGAAGAAGTGGGCCAGTAAGGTAAGGCAGGTGTCGGAGGGTGCAAGTTCCGGTAAGTAGGGTAGCTCTACCACCCCCTCATCCCAACCATAGCTTAATTTTTACCCACGTGCCTCAACCCACCCCCTGCGCCCCAGAGTGGGCAGGGTCTTAATTAGAGCTTATTTTGGGAATAGGGCTTATATTGTGTGCATGTGTAAAAATCAAGCTAGGGCTTACTTTCAGGGTAGTATGTATTTTGGGGAAAACATGGTATGTTAAATCATAACAGAGATTTGAGACTTTATGATTTCTGAAATTGAACACTAGAGGGGACTAAAGATTCTAGGCAGAAAAGAAAAAAGATAAAATGAAAGCATTTTGTTTAGTGCAGGCATTTATAGAATGACAAAAACTATTCTAACCACAGAAGCATGATGAATTATACTACAGGTAAGGCTGCTAAAGTAGAAACATAAATGACAAGCCAAGAACATGATAAGGACTTCCTCTGGGCCCTATAAAAGAAATTGAGTAACGCTTTGAAAATTAAATTGGAAATACAAACGAAAAACCAAATGTATAATCTGGATAAGGACTTTTAATTGGATTAATAAAAAAAGATTTATTAAAGCCCCGAAGAAGTCTTTGGTATGGAAAAAAGAAAAATTGAAGAGACCAAATCCTATGACAACATGTGACTGAAGTAAAAAAATCAAAATTGTTAGAAGTAAAAGAAAATAATAAAAAGTTGGTTTGTTTGACCAAGATTAAAATAAGATATTTTTCTATAAAAGCTCTGGAAACACTTTATGGGCTTCTTGCTGACAACAGAACTGAAAATTAATTATTTATGGATTTGCATATAGTTCAGGGGTGTCAAATTTGATTTCATTGAGGGCCGCATCAGGGTTACGTTTGACCTTGGGGGCTGGGGTGGGTGTGGCAAGGATGGGCATGGCCAGGATAGGCGTGGCCAACTCAATGTCACTCATGTTGGGGCACCTGTGATGGGCAAGGCAGGACTTCTGTCAGACCCTCATTCACTCTCATTATAATCTCCTTCCTTCCTTCCTTCCTTCCTTCCTTCCTTCCTTCCTTCCTTCCTTCCTTCCTTCCTTCCTTCCCTTTTTCATTCTTCTTTCTTCTTCTTTCCCCTCTTTCCATCTTCCCTTCTTTTTCTTTGTCTTTCCTCTTTCCCTTTCTCCTTTCCTGTCCCTTCTTGCATGCTCAGATGCAGAAGGGGAAATATTTTTCCTTTTGTTTTGTTTTTAGGTTGTTTTGCTAGCCCTCTGCCAGCAAAAACAGAGCTTGGTGGGCGGGGCATGTGCAGCCCTCCCGGGCCCTGTTTTCAGCCGTGAATGGCCTCCTGCAGCCTTCTGCCAGCAAAAATGGATCCGGCCCATGGGGTAGTTAGATCTGGCCCATGGGGCCTCCCTGGAGACAGCAAAGGACCAGCCTCTGCCAGTAAAAATGGAGCTCAGGAGACAAAAAACAAATAACAATCAGAAGCTCCAACCTACAAATGGTACTCTTTTTAATGAATGTGTGGGTGAAAATGACCAACAGGAATTTGGAAGATTCCACCCCTAACCACATCATCACCATGGCCACTGAAAAGAGCCAGAAGGACTCCATACAGCAAAAGTTGGAAAATCTTATATTAATGAACCAGCAAATATGTGGAAAACTCTTCAAATATCACTGGTTGCAGCAAACCTCCTTTCCCATCTGAAGGAAATCAACAACTGGCAGATGACCTGATTGTGTTTTACTTAGGTTTGAGGGGAAATCACTGCCCCTATTTCTACCATCTCCATCTCAGACACACCAACAAAAGCCAAACCTCCTACAACTGATCCCATCTCTTTCGGGCCCACATCTCTAGTGATTGCAGAAAATGATGTGGAAGGTCTATTTCACAAACAAAAGCCACAAAAAGGCCCAGATAAGATAACTCCTTCTTGCTTAAAAGCTTGTGCTGACCAACTGGCCCCCATCTTCACTCGCATCTTTAATAAATGATGCTATGTTCCTAATTTGTCCTAAGACTCTACTACAGTATTTCCCAACCTTGATCCTTTGAAGATGTATGGACTTCAACTCCCAGAATTCTTCAACCAGCCATGCTGGCTGGGGAATTCTGGAAGTTGAAGTCCGTGCATCTTACAGTTGCGAATGTTGGGAAACATTGCTCTACTATTATCCCAGTACCGAAGAAACCTTCCATCAAGAAACAGAATGATTTCAGACCAGCTGCTCCGACATCCATAGTTATAGGAAATATTTGAAAGGTTAGTGCTGGCCCACCTGAAAACCATCATGGATCCACTGTTTGACTCCTTGCATTTTTCCTACCGAGCAAATAGATTGGCAGATGATGCTGTTAATATGGCTCTGCACCAGGGGTGGGATCCGACCAGTGTAAGTACCAATTTGGTGATTTTACGTTTTGCTCTCTTATACCAATGACTGCATCTCAAAAGTACTCTGTTAAAGTACTGAAGTTTGCAAGTGATACCACAATGATTGATCTCATTCGAGACAATGTTGAATCTGCATACCAATGGGAGGTTGAACAACTAGCCTTATGGTGCAGCTGGAACAATCTTGAACTGAATACACTCTAAACTGTAAAAATGATGTCGATTTCAGGAGAAACCCTCCTGTACTACCACCTCTTACAATACTAGACAACACAGTATCAACAGTACAGACTTTCAAGTTTCTTCTATACCTCAAGACTTAAATGGACATCTGACATCAAAAATGTCATTAAAAAGGCACAACAAAGAATGTTCCCTCTGCGCCAATTCAGAAAGCTTAAACTGCCCAAGCTACTGATAGTTCTACAGAGGAATTATTTTGTGGGGGAAAAGTTTTTTATTTTGTATTTGCAATAATACCATCTTTCATTTCAAACCGTGTGTTGACTGGGTACATATATCTTGTACTTACAATTATAATTAATACTATTCTTACCAATATAACAATGATCACATTTTCTTATAGCTATTATTTGATATCTATTACTATTTAATAATCTTAACTTGTTTCTCTATGTACTCGTCTAATCCATTTTAATTTGTTTTATTTTCCAACCATTGATAAAATAAGTACCATGTAATATTCCATTTCTTCTTTATCTTTAATTGCCAGCATTTAACCTATTCATCTCTGCACATTCAAATATTTTCTCAATTACTTTTCCTTCTGTCGGTATCTTATCGCTTTTCCAATTCTGAGCAAATACAGTTCTAGCTGCTGTTAATACATGTATAATTAAATATATTTTTTTCTTTACTGTAATCTTCCTAATAAAAATATTTCAGGTTTCAAAGAACCAATCTGTTTATTCTAAAATGATTTTTTATTGCAACTATGGAACTAAATGGATCAACATAAAGTCAAATACAATAAAGAAGCAATACTTGTGGCTCATTTGATTTACAAAATAGCAAAATACACTAATTGTCATTATAGGTTTCACTTCAGTAGATGGGTATAAAAGTCAAGTTCTCCACTTCAGTGTAATATTTGCCACTGTTTCACAGTTTACATGAAGAAGGTCAATGCTTTTATTGATAAGGAGATTTATTGATAAGGAGAAAAATTGATTAAAACCCATTAGCTTCTGGCTTCCAGATCAACACTGAGAATTGTGATATACAATGATCCTAATAATACTGGTAAAAGTCATATTAAGTAGGAGCAATCTCCAGAAACCCAGCATTCACCAAAGTGATTAAAGTAATGTTATACATCGTGACACAAGGTTTGTGCATGCATATGATCTCACAAGAGGAAATAAACTTGCACCATGAGTGTGCAAAGCTAATTAATTAGGAAAAACATTAGAATATCTGTTACATTATCTGCAATATTTTTACTTTCTTAGAGCAAATCCGCTTCAGTGTAATATTTGCCACTGTTTACATGAAGGAGGTCAACGCTTTTATTGATAAGGAGATTTATTGATAAGGAGAAAAATTGATTAAAACCCATTAGCTTCTGGCTTCCAGATCAACACTGAGAATTGTGATATACAATGATCCTAATAATACTGGTAAAAGCTCTGTGGCAGTGAGTAATTTTTTTTCTTCCTAGCCTTTTTTGCACAAATGCCAGAGCCACTCTTTTTAGATCAATCATTGATCCATTAGTTGTGACAGGAATTGACCGATCAGGTTCTTGATGGAGAATAATAACTATAATCCACAAACTGTTCTCTATGAAGCATGGACTAGAATCATGGCTATTATACATGATGACATAAGTATGGGGTGCTGGACAAATGCAGCCAGGGCATGAAATTCTGTTGGGATGATTTGCTCAAGGAGGATGGACGTCTGGTTTTCTTATTTTTCAGGATCGATTTTACTTCAGTCAGCTATGTAGCATAGGGTTAAAACTTTCCTTATGTGTCATTGTCCGGAGGAAATATTCTTCCCTATCATAGTAGTATGATTTAGCTTTGAGATGGAATCCTAATAGGAAGTTTGACAATGGTCAAGGCCAGCATCTCATCTTAATCCAGCCCTGGAAAGAAATAAGAGGCAAGATTTTTAGAGTATCCATACTTGCATGGTATGTGAGGTATTTTAGGATAGAGGTTCCTGCTCCTTCTTCATAGTTCAAATTTGCCAGAAGGTGAAAAGTCCTCCTGCCCTTATCTATGATCAGCTAAATCCTGGTGTCAAATCTGGGACCTCCTGCAAGTAAGTGTCACCTCTGCCCGCTTCGGCTTGGCATCTCACAGGCATCCTGCCATCAAAGGCTGCAGTGAGTGAAGGATGTAAAGGACAATAAAGCTGTTTGGATACATGATGGAAAATCGGGAGGGGGCAATGACAGGTAATAAAGACCAGGGCCGCCAGATCTAGTTTGTACCAGCATGCTAAGGCTAGACACCCTGAGAAAATATGCAGACTACCCCCCAAATATCTCAGCATTCTCAAAACATTTTGGCAAGGTCCAGTTGGTTGGAAGCAGGCTGGTGATGGGAAAAGGGCTGGGCTGTAGATGAACCTTTTTGTATCTTTTGAACGCGGGAATATTCATAGCTGGTTTGACTTTACTGCAAACAATACATTTAGTATAAGAACACTTTGCTTTAACCAAACGGATTTGAGGGTCTTTCCTTCCTAAGGGATCAGATTAGGACAGGTCTGACAGTAAAATCTAAGCTATTTTACCAGCTTAGACTCCTGTCTCCATAGAGGAATGGAACTGCCAACTGGAAAATCCACGTGTCTTTATTTCGTATTGTAGATAAGTGCCACTTCTTCCATTTTTTTGTTTATCTTTAATATAACTGCAGAAAATGGATAAAATCTTGTATCTCATTCCCAACATGTTTCTGGTGGAAGTTGAATTCTTCCTTCTCAGCTCTTTGGTTTGCTCAGTGAACTATTAGAAGCGGGTTGACTATGATTGACTCCCTTTATTTCAGAAACCATTTTGATGCGGTCCTCTTACCCATGACTGACTAAAACTCCCACTCTCTCAGGGAAAAAAAAAATGACTAAAATAAGGATTCTTGTAGTTCAACACTATCTGCAATATCACAGATTCCCCATCTTTTACTTCCTTCCTTTGTCCTTTTTGGCAAATTACTGCTTCCTCATTCAGCATATCTCAAATAAGACATGTACATCCCCTTTGAAGATTTTCTGCCAAGTGAACTATTGGGGAGGGCTGTTCAATTTGTACTTCTCCCTCTTTGCACTCCGAAAGAATGCTTGTGAGCAATTTTTTCCTTTGGTTTGTACTTTGTGTAGGCTGGTTGATTATTGGCTTTTTTTTATTTGTTAGGCTGGCTCAACAACATGACTTTTCTTTATGACTACCACCACTCCTAATTTGGCATGTAATTCCAGCCCTGGAATTTTATCTTCAGTTTGGAAGATTAAATAGAAATAAGTTACATCTGTAAACGTATGAAAACACTCAGTCACAAAGAATGAGTCACATAGTTCCTTTATTTGTTTGTTTTTAATGTAGACTATCTCTTGCTGGAACTGGCATGCCTGGAATGGCAAAGACAAGCCAACAAAACTCAAAGGAATTGCAATACATTCAGAATGTGCCTGTCATTCAATGCCTAATGGGATTTTACAAACACATCTCATCCATAGCTGTAT
Source organism: Pseudonaja textilis (assembly GCF_900518735.1). The sequence continues at coordinate 2,398,941 of NW_020769366.1, read as the reverse complement.
TCACAAACTGTCTACATCTATCCTAAACAAGAGTCCCATGATTTAAAAAAAATGCTATTTAGTTTATTTGAAAGAAACCCAATTCTTAAGAGTTTGTTATCTAAAATGAAGCAGATTGACAGATGGGGAAAAGTGATTTAGCCCATGCAATAGTTGGCACCATAACTGAAAGCAACCCCAACCCAACTAGCAGTCTTGCAACTGCTAAATACCAAGCAAGTGATTCACAGATAATACAGTCTGATGCTGCTGAAAGTCTGTATTATTTGTTATATCAGTATATAGCATGAAGGAAAAAAAAATCCTTAGGAGCCTCACTGAACCAAACAAGCTAATCTGGACATTTTGCATTGAAAATATCCAGGGCATCTACTTGAAAGATAGTTTGCCTTCTGATCAAAGAATGGGTGGTACTAAGTGCCCCAAAGCATAGAACCTTTGAAATGTTTTGAAAGAGATATATTTGGATTCTATTTATAAATTATTTTTTTAACTGATTTGTTTGCCCCCAACAACACCAACAAACACAGTGCTTTTGGGGGAGTGGGGGAGGGGTATTCTTAAATATGTGCATCCTTGGAAAATCCCTTTAATTTTACAACCTCATAAAATTAAGACAATGCTATGTTGAACTACATACATTAATTAAAGAGAGATTTGCATCTACCATTCATTTTTTTTCTCATCCACTGAAAAGCATAGAGGAAATTTTTAAACAGTTTATTCTTAGTTACTGCTGAATTCCTTTGGGCAACTTTCTCATTAAGTAATCAGGCTTTAATCCCTGGAGGTATTTGGAAGCTCTCTTACTTCTGTCATTCACATTTGCTTCTTGACCCTAGCTGGTCAGTGCCCTTGAATGATTTCAACAGGCCTATCACTTTCTCCTTCCATTTCTCAGCCCAATCTGCTTGAGAAAGACTGTAAAACCTATGAAATAGATTCTTGTGATTGTTCATTTTTGAATATGGATTTTGGGGTAGTCACTTGAAGGAAACAATGTCCCATTTGTTGAGAGGCTATTCAGATTTCCTGTAGCAAAAATATAATCTATCTATCTATCTATCTATCTATCTATCTATCTATCTATCTATCTATCTATCTATGATCAGCTAAGCACTACTGCCTCCCTGGCACCATCCTGGTTGGACACCAGCTTCCAAAATTCCCAGCCTTCATGCTTTGTTTTTGTTGTTGTTGTTTTTTGCTGGCTTGGAATTCTGGGTATTGTCATCCATCCTATCTATGAGTAACTAAATTGGGAAAGCTGCGATAAAGCCACTACAAGAACATGTGATTATTCTAAGAACGATCTTCACAAACCCAGCGGGAATACACAGACTGTGCAATTTGTCTAGTTCAAGTTATCAAATGGATTGTTCTGGACTCTTGTCTTCAACTTCACATCATTACATTTGGCTTCCTTTTTATTTATTTATTTATTTTTATGCCAACACAAGTCAATTGTTCCCTTTTACCAGCCGAAAAGGTCAAAAGACAGAAGGTTCCTTTCTAATTACTCTAAATAATTTTTTTAAAGTCCAATTCAAAAGAGGGGAAATAATGATTTGCCAGCTGTCAAGCTCAAAGAAAAAGGGCAGCTCTGTTTTCCTTTTTCCAGCTGCAGATGGGTGGATCACTGTGGCAATGATTAAGAGCAGCGTGAGTTAAACATGAGCTTGATAACAAAGGTTTTCTTTGCACTGCTTAAAAAAAAGGACAGTGTAAGGGCTACAAGTTCCGACCTCACCCTTACAGTTGTGCATACGGGAAGCCAGTAAAGAATTAACTCTGAATAATAATTCTACTCCAGTCCTGAAATACATTATATACATTTGTACAGAGTAAGTATACTTGTAATGATTGGAATAGGTGCTGAAATTTTTAACTTTAGAGTGAAGGACACAAGAAATGAAATATGGCACTTTGGGCAGCCTATTCAGTACGCTGAGGAGCATCACTGAGAAACAGAAATTGAACAATCAGATTTTTCCCCCAATTGAATAGCTGGTTTCAGAAGGATTTGGGGAGCCACATGGTCAGGCCTACACATTTACTTCTAGAGAGTCACAAGCAGCAGAACCCTATGGGCTTTCATTTTGCTGGAAAGGTGCCCATGGGGGGACATAGTGGGTGTAATTGTATCATATTTGTTGACACCTCCAGGAATTCCAACTTCTTTCTGTGCTAAATAGAAATGAGGATCATTTTTTCCAGATTTCCAGCATTTCCCCACCTTAAAAAGACTGAAAACAAGACTACTGACATTCAGCCATCGTGCCATGCAGACAACACCAAACTGGAAGGAATTGTCCACACATCGGAAGATAGGCTCCTATTGCAGAAGGATTTCAATAGACTTATACTCTGGACCCTGTCAAACAAAATGAAATTCAGGGGAGAAAAAAGTAAGGTTCCACACTTAGACAAGAAATACCAAATGTACAGGTATAGAATAGGTGGTACCTGGCTCAAAAGTAGTAACTGTGAGAGGGGTCTTAGAGTCCTAGTTTTAACAGCCACTTTAACATGAGCCAGTAGTATGTTGTAGCCACCCAAAAATACCGAGCAGTCTTAGGCTGCATGAACAGAAGGATAGAATCATGACCACGTGAACCTTAGTATCACTCTATAAATGCCTTGGTAAGACCACTTGGAATATTGCATTCAGTTTTGATCTGTAAAATGATGTTGAGACTCTAGGAAGAGGGAAGAGAAGAGCATCAAAGATAATGAGGGGACTGGCTAAAACTTATGACAATTGTTTGCAGGAATTGCATTTGTCTAGTTTAATTAAAAGAAGGACTGGGGTCCCATGGTCCAATACCTAAGGGAGTGCCACAAACAAGAAGTGGGTCAACCTATTCTCCAAAGTACCTGAAGGCTGGACAAGAAACAACAGATGAAAAATAATCAAGACCAATCGAGAAATAAGGAGAAATTTTTCCAACAGTTAAAACAATTAATCAGTGAAACGGTTTGCCTTAGAAGTTGTAGGTGCATCTTCTCAGATATAAATACTGTATGTATATATGTGCATTGAGGTTTTGTAACTATGATAGATGGTTGTTACCCTCTGCCTTTTTTGTTTTTGTTTTACTTGCCTCCATTCCTTCTTTCAAGGCTCTTTGTTGCGTGTGGGAACAAAGGCTCGAGACCCAGTTGATCTTTTATTCTCTTTATTCTCTCCAGAACCTGAATGCCGGCGAAACCGCGGCAGCCTTTTTTTTTATAGCGGGCTGCTCGCGGCTCGTGGCCAATGACGGCTCCTCAAATGTCCCGCCGTCTGGACCGACCTATCCAAGGTGAGTATGCAAATATATAACACTCTTTGCTGAAGGGTCTGGCCCTTCTGGGGCTGGGAAGACTCCCAGCCGTGCTTGCGGAAGCAGCTGGGGGGGTGCCGGACCCCCCACACACACTGAGGCGACCCCATCCAGGAAAGAGCCGGCTCCCCTGGTTCTTCTCAGGCTGCTGTCAACTGGTTCTCACCGGCCCCTTCCCACCCCTGGAGTTTATGCCATGGGCGCACCAGAGTTATGATGCTGAAAGCTGATTTTATTTTATTGCTTTCAGCCCGAAAATATTTTTCAACCTATAAAAAAAAAAAGAAGTTGTGTATATAATTTTTTGAAGTTTGGGATCTTTTTTATCAATGGTTAGATAATAAAACATAATGAAGAATATTCAGATTTAGCATAAAAAAAGTTTTTTCTTGATATTATCTTTATAAAACATTATTAAGGTAGATTTGGTATGATCTTATGATTTATTGCAAAATAAATTAAGTAAACTATAGTTATCTCGTTAAAATATGAATTAACAAAATTATAGATAAATGATTTTTTTTAGTGATGATATTAGGCTATACAATTATTGATTGATAATATGAGCTATTATGTAATATAATTATACTAGTGACTAGGAAATGGATGCACAAAAAAAAAGTGGTAAACCAAGCGATGCACTGTATGTAAATTCATGAAGAAGGATATTTTTATGTTTTTTGTGGTATGTTTATGTTTATCTTGTTATTAAAAAATAAAAATAAAATTTATAAAAAAAATATGTCAAGGTCAACGGACAGAGGCCTCATCACTACCTGAAGATGCCCACATGATCATATGCAGAACTTTTAATTGGAAGAATCTTTTGAACTCTGGCGGGTGGGAACATTTCCATCCCTTTGTATATGTGATCTGCACGCCAAAATCTTTAGATTCAGAATCTTCCCTGTAGCTTCCACTTTGAAATTCAGTAAAAGAAGACCTTTGCTCTAAAAAAAAGAAGAAGAAGAAGAAGTTGTGGGTGTCCATCTCACTGAGGGTTTTAGGAACAGATTGGAGAACCACTTGTCTGAAATAGTATAAGGTCTACTGCTTGGGGGAACAAGTGGTTGGATTAGAAGCTCTCCAAAGTCTCTTCCAACTCTATTATTCTGTTAACAAATATGACATAAAGCTTTGTGGATCTGACGTAGTGTCATGACATAGTCCTTAAATCCACTAGACTGTTGGTGATTTTTTTTTTAATGTTTAACCTTTTTATTGGGTTATAAAATAAAATAAGATACCAAATATGAAAATCAATGGGAAAACAGTGGGGAAGAAGAGGGGAAAGAGAAGCGAGGAAAGATAAGGAAAAAAAGAAAAATAAACTTTGACTTCCGACTCTCTCTGTTGCAGTCAAATAACATTTGATTTAACATCAAATCACAGCTTTTTGGGTTTTTTTTCCGTAATAATATGATCAAGCCATTTCTATAAAGATCTATCCATCTCATCGGTAAAACCCAAAATCAACTTTTCATTCTTTTCCACTTCAAGCGCAAAGTTCAGAAGCCGTTTCCTAGATCGTTGGTACTTTTGAGTCAGCATTGATTCCAGAGGACTCTTTGCACAAATCTCTGCAGGGTGTTTTTTTGGCAAGGTTTATTTAGATGTGGTTTGCCGTTGCTTCCTTCCTAGGGTTGAGAGAGAGAGTGATTGGCCAAGATCCCTCTGTCGGCTTTGTACCTAAGGCGGGATTCGACTTCCTGGTTCTAGCCTAACACACACAGAGACACTTTTTTATGACTGTTTGGTGGCCGTACCTGAAAACAGTGTTTCTTTCAAAAGAGACGAATAAGCTTAAAATAAATCCCCATATTGTTTTTATTTAATTCTTAATATGTTTTATTGACATAACAAAAAATGAAGTATTTTAAGACGGCTTATAAGACATAGAGGATCAACAATCATTGTAGCTTTAATAAAAATGGCAAGGTTGAAAGATTAAATGATTAAATGAGTGAGCTGGACCAGAGAAGAGAATTGTGGGAACAGGCGTGACATTTTGTTCTAATAAGATATAGATTATTACTCAAGTTTCCTCTGCCACACTTTTGTGTAACTATACCTTCTTTCTAGCATTTGGTCCCACTGCATTTCAGTAGAAAATATTCTACTTCAAGTTCTCTTAGTAAGCAACTACTTGTGGGGAAAAAAGAGATAATGTGTTGTTCATGATGGTTGTTCAATTTTGCTGCAACCATTTGTCTTGCTGGCAAAACAAATGGTTCTGCCTTTTGGATGATATATTTGATGGCAATGCAATGATGAAGTGTCCCAGGAACTGAGACACAACTGATACCAAGTTACTCCATTTCCTCTCCGGACAATAGCATTTCTATAGATGATTCAGGGATGAACACAACCCAGCAGGATTATTGCTTCTTAAACATTTTTCAGTTTATTCATCTCATAGCTGTATGAAAATAATAGTGTCTTTTGCACCAGTCTAGTCCTGCTGCAGAATAAGAAAAAAAAATATGGTGGAAATATAGATCTAATTAAGTCTCAGAATTCTGTTTAGTTTTACTGAATTACTCAGGTTAATTCATGTGAATATTAACAATGATGCCTCCTATCATACGTATTGGTTTAAAGGAGTAATTGTTCCGTTGCTGCATGTATAGTAGATAAGCAACATACAAATTAATCCACTATATCAAAGGATTCTAGGTGAAATCAGTTGCAAAGAGATAAAAGATTGAGCTTGAAGCAATATATGAACATGATAAATGTGTCATTTTAGAATTTAGAATGAGACGTTCAAATGGTTTTCACCTCTGTTTCAAATAGACTTTATATAATATGCTATAAACAATTACAATCAAATTACTTTTATATTGATTACAATGGATATCTTCCCCCTTTTTTGTAGTTAATTAGCTTGTGGTCTCTATGACCACTGCTTATCTTTTTTCCCTTGCTAGTGCTATAATTTTCTGTTTCACTATTTTTTAAAAAAGCATAAACATACTTACTCCAACCTTTATAGCCTTTAGATATATGGATTTCACTTCCTCATTCAAGCAACTACCTGAAGAATTCTGACAATGACTATAGATCTCAAGGGTGATAAAGTTCAAAAAAGCTAAGAGTAGCAGCTTGAAAAGCTCCGTGATTGTTTTTCGTCAGCCAAAGTGCTATGAGGTAGAAAACATTATGTCCTATCACATTTTATCTAATATTAAATTTTATTCTCAGCCATCCATTATGTCCATGCCAACTATAACAGATCAAATGGAAATGATTTTGAAACTACATCTGGCAGAAAATCTGGCTTCTTTGAAACTGATTAAGGAACTCTCAATTACAATAGTATTAGAACAGAAGACAGTAAACTTACTCAGTGTTGATGCTCATCAGTTTGACTTGACTTGTCTACATATTTGGTGCGATTTTTCAGGTACTGGACTTAAATACAAGTGTTCTTGAATATGGCACTTCTGCTGAATGATTTTCTAATTTTGGAAGAGCAAAATGAGCTGCGCGGTCAGGGAAATAAGGGACAATTGGTAGGTACCCAAAAGCAGGCAAAGCAGGCAGGCAGATTGAGTTGCTCACAGAATTACAAATTCACTTAGGGATCTATCTATCTGCAATCTGCCACCTGAGTCTGTCACATAAAATTTGCTTGCAAGCAAGCTCACAAAATTAACTCACAGCACACCATGTATGTAAATATTGATTTTTTTTATTTAAAAAAGCATCTTTTACCCAAAAGCAGGCAAAGCAGGCAGGCAGATTGAGTTGCTCACAGAATTATCCAGATCTATCTATCTGCCATTGGCTAGCTCAGTCTGTCACATAAAATTTGCTTGCCATGAGTCTGCACTGAATAATAGAACCTTGAGTCCTAAGGGAGGTTCAGCTGTGCTTAAAAGCAGAGCCGAAGATCTAAAGACTAGCTAGAAAGCAAGAAATCCAACCATTTCCTGCTTCCTATGCATGCTTCCTATTCCTGCATGAGCTCTGGTATCAGATGACTGCAGTTCAAATGTAGGCAACGAATTATTGCATCTGGTGTAGGGATTTCAGATTTATGGTCAGGGATCTGGTTGCATTCAATAAGAGTTGGTAAAGTCAGACATGTTTTTCCATCTACCGAGTTGGTAACCAAATGCTCTTTTCCTCGTTGTCTCCACAATTTCTACATAAGTTTTTAAGAAATAGGGAGTTCTGGGGCCTTTTGTTGCAAAGATATCAAAGAAGATTGAGCTGGTTAAAGACCTGTTACTTTGGTCATCTGGAGTAGCATAAAGCTTAATGGCTTTGTCACTTTAGCCTGCTGGGTAGAGTCTGACTAAACAGATTTTGGAACAGGACCTGCTGCCTACAATCTCTTTGCAGACTTTTATGCGTTTTGAACTGATTTTTGTTGTGGTTGTAGCAGTGTGTTCTTCCTCCCTGCCGTGCTCACTGGCACTGTAACTGCACTGTAAAAGTCCGCGGAGCTGGCCCTGGTTATAAAGCTGTGTTGTGTTCTGTGCTGTCACATTCCGTGCATTTTACACTGACCTTACAGTCTTTGGCAAAGTGAGGGGGCCGATGAGCGCACTTATAGCAAATGTTTTTGTTCAGGAAAGCCTTGCAGCCCTCAGTGGATTTCTCTCTTCAGGCTCTTCATTTTAGAAGAAGATGTGGCTTCTGGTGAAGATCTCTGATCTCAGTTTCTATGTGAGAAGAGCTAGAAGACCTGTGGGAGGAATCTGGAAGAGTCGCATTCGTTTTGTGGACTGCTACTGGAGGCTCTCAAGGATTATGTCTTTAAGGAACAGCACATGACAATGTGGAGTCAAAGCTAGAATCCTTTCTTTGTTTTAGCTTGTTGTCACACGAAGTCCACAAAACCAGAGAACGGGGGGAAATGGATCGTTGTACATTTTTTTGTATTTGGAGCCCTGTGTAAGCCTCTTGTAAGTTATAGGGTAGCTTTCGTACAATGGGATTGACACTTCTGGCTGTGCCAAGGAATGCAAGTCTTACAAGTCCCCTTCTGCCTTAGCTACTTGCAGTTCCATTAGTAAGTCACTAAGTTACCTAACTTTCTGATGGGCTCTGTCTCACAGGGGGTCTTCAGCAGGTTCTGACCAGTTCTAGAGAACCAGTAGCAGAAATTTTGAGTAGTTTGGAATATCACCTCTGACTGGCCCTGCCCCCATCTATTCTCTGCCTCCTGAGTCCCAGCTGATTGGCTGGGTCTTTTTTTGTTGCCCTGCACAGGAGAATGGAGCTGGAAATCAGGTTAGTGGGGTGGGGGATAGAATGGAGATTTTGCAGTATCCTTTTCCTGGAATGGGGGTGGGAAAGGAGATTTAACAGAATCCTTCCTGCCCACCAAGCCACACCCACAGAACGGGTAGTAAAAAAAAATTTAAACCCCACCATTGCTCTGTCAGGTATTTTAGGAAAGCTGTCAAGTCTTTTGAACAGTCCATTTTCCACTGCTTTATAGACTCAACTTTGTCTCAGGTCATTTTAAAGCCTGTTTCAGGCTGGTTTGTGATAATTGTCTTGATTCATTTTGCATGCTCAGGAAATTCAATTCCGAGCCATGTCATTGTTAAGTCTATCTCTTCGTTTCATTAGTTGTCCTTGGGTGTTACAAATGTGATGGGGCATTGCTAAATCTTAGAATAGAACTTTTTAACTTTTTGAGAAAAGTTAAACTGTGTTTCCCACTAACCTGTTAAGGATTTTAGTTGAAAATAGTGCACAAAGTTTTACAACCTTATCCCTTTAGGGTATCAAAGGGATATAGCCTGAGTAGGGTCGACCAATGTTAAACATCCAACAGTGTTTGTCTATGCTTCTATGAATCCAGGCAAGGTATCTCAGGTTTCCATTCTGCAGCCATAGCTGCACTTTCCTGAATACCAGCCAGGAAAAAAAATGTGTATATTTGGCACTATAATTGTGGGAAGCCTAGTTTTTAAGGCCAGCCCAACTACTGTAGCACAGGCTTTTTTGTTTTTTTTAATGAAGGGCAGAGGATCCAAGTAACTTCCTTTGTTTCACTCTGAAAGGAACATAAATGGAACCCAGAGATATTAATCAGCCTCCATTGTATAAGCTCTGGCCTTTCCATGAGTGTTCTGCATTTCTTGGCATGTTGACTTTTATTATTTTGCAGATGGAAAATCAATTAAAACAAATTCCATTTTATTAGGGTGGTAATACTTCAGCGCTCAGGCATTCTGCTGGCCTTTAGCCACCTGAAGCTGTTGAGAGTTCTGTTTTCATTCCCTTTAGTAAGGCCTGACAAATTGAGATAAAGTCACTATTTAAATGTTCCCTTGTTAAGTGAAAACAAAACTGTTTCCTTGTTGCATTAATCTGATGAAGTCAATTTCCATGTTTATTTGTTTGCTTGCTTTTAATTTTAGTATTTTGTATGTTGCTCCTATCGCATCCTATACAAGTGATTCTTGGGAGAGACGGAAGAGACAAGGGGAAAAGATCTGGAGACCTCGGAAACATCTTATGCCAGAATTATGGCCAAGTCCATATTGCTCCCCAGTTTCATAACTCCCCCATAAATTTGGGGGAGGAAACCATAGTATTGTGGAAGAATTTGAAAACCATGACAACTATTTGATTTACCTTAAAGGAAATCCACAGCATTCCAGACGTTATGAAATGTATGAATCAATGCTGTGGAAAAGGTGCCCTTCTTTTCAATCTCAAACAGCTGGTGAAAGCATAAATGCCTATTTTGCTTGCTATTCTTCAAGAGGTCTTATATCTCCCACTAAAGAAAGGAACCAGAGGTCTGGAGTGCGCAGGGAGGGTATGCAGGTGTGACGAGATGGAGAAAGGGTTAGAAAAATCCTGACACAACTTCCTCCCTGTTCTCTTTGGCAGTCTTCCCTTCAGCCAAGCCTGAGAAATTAAGATAAAATCACTATGTTCCCTCACTAAGCAAAAACAATTTTTTGAGTCTTTGTCACATTAACGGGATAAAACATTCTGCATGTTGGTTTGCTTGCTGTTAATTTTAGCACTCCCTGTTTGCTGCTCCTTTCACAACTTACAATGGTGATTCTTCCAAAGGGATACAAAGGGGAGTAGTATATCTGGAGAACTTAGAAAGAGAGCTTAGGACCAAAAAGTTATTGCCAAGATCACAGTGTTCTCCTCTTCAGAACTCCACCTCTAGAAAGTCCTAAAAATATGGAATCTAGAGTAGGAGAACAAAGTGCTACGGAAGAGCGTCAGAATTAGGGCAACTGTTTTATTTAACCCAATAGGACACCCAAAGCATTCCAAGAATTATCATATGAATTAACCAGTACTGAGGAAGAGATGCCCTAGAGAACAGTTGTTGAAATTGTTGCCATTTTTCCAGGTTTAGATAGGAATACATTTGTGTTTTATTATGCTGATTTTTAGTTAACTTTATTCTGAGTTTTATACCTCACTCTAGCATAAACATTCTCTGCCATGGCAAACAAAAGTTACTTCTAGATAATTGTAGTAGAAAGAAAAAGTAAATGAAGGAATGCAAGAACCACTAGTCAGTACTGCTAAGAGATAATAAAAGGGAATGTAAATGTCTGCTTAGGCCTGGAAAAGAAGAAGGGATGAGAAGGAAACTCAAGATAGCTACACCTTAAACTCTCCCTTAATACTCTTTAGCATAACAGGAGACAATGGGAAACTCAGACAGGCTTTCACATATCTGTTATAATAGATAAAAGTTCCAGTAACACTTGCAGTGTCTGTTTCCTGACCCGACCTACCCTGAAGAGCTGACATTAACAAAATTTGAGGCTCTTTCCATCTGAAGGCTCTGAGTTTTACCTAATCCTCACTATTGAAAATTAAGGAGCAAATGATTTGTGGATTATCTGTCTCAATTGTCTTAATTATCCTGTTCTGTGACATTTTGTTTTATTCAAGTCATTGGGTCCATGACAATTAATATTTGATCTCAATTGGTTCAAAATCATGTTTCTTATATGTCTGGTTAAGAAAGCCTTTGACATTTGCAGTGTTTATCTGCTGCTTGCTTGATAGATTCATACATTAAAAGTAAAAGCCTTGTTTTAACAACATCAGGACGTTGTCTTATTTAACAGAAACCTTTTCAGTACTTTTTTTGCCAGAATAATTCTTATCTCTTTTCTATTGCTGCATACTATTACCTGCATACTTTCAGAAGAATGTTCTGCTCCTTAGTTTACATTCGAAAGTTTAGATATGTAGTACTCCTATATTTTTAGTGAATGTGCTATTTTCTATCTCAACAAGCTGTCAACAACCTGTTTTCTTGCAGAAAAACACTTGAGATGGATTCCTACGATGACCTAGATTTCAGAAGAGCTTATTTTCAGAATAGGGAAAATTAGCTTTTAGATGTGCATCAAACATATATCCTAATTTCTTGACATATTATCAGTCTTGTGAGTCCAAACAAGGAGCATATCCAGATGAATTTGTTCAAATTTACTGCAAGGTTGTATCAACAGATTGTATTTATCCTTCCTTGGGATTCAGAATGTTGGTAATAATGATCTAGCTCAGGGGTGTCAAACTCAATTTCATTGAGGGCTGCGTTGCCCTCATAGTCTTACATGCAACTGCCTTTGAGGATAACCATAATGCTGATGTGGCCCTCAATGACATTGAGATTGACATCCCTATTTTCCTTATCCCTATCCCATTGAGGTCACCTAGAGGTTGATTTATATGAATCAAGTCCTGTGGGCAGGGCTAAGGCGATGGGGGCCAACCCCTCAGTGTTTCCGGGGGGGAGGAGACCTGACCACATTGCAGGCCGGATCTGGCCTGTGGGCCATGAGTTTGACTTGTCTAATCTAGCTGAATTTAGTAGAAATTTGAATCTGAAAAATCTAGTTTTTCATCATTCTATCAGTTATTTTTTAAATTCTTCTGTTGTACTTATTTATATTGCTTTTAGATTTCTTACTGGTTTTGGAAGCTCCTTGGGATGGGACAGAGGTGGTATTCAGCAGGTTCTGACCAGTTCTGGAGAACCGGTAGGAGAAATTTTGAGTAGTTTGGAGAACCGGCAAATATCACCTCTGACTGGAGATTTTACAATATCCTTCCCGTGCCACGCCCACCAAGCCACTCCCACAGAACTGGTAGTAAAAAAATTGAATCCCACCGCTGGGATGAGATATATGATGCCAAACCGCACTGGACAAAAAAATTTCAAAAGTTTTGCTTCTAGAAAAACTGTTGGTGATTATGATAGACTCCTTCAAACTAAATATAATTTCAGTATAACTATAATTTCAGAATGACTGTATTACATAGGAATCCTGAGAAATCTGAAAATAAGCTTTAATTACTCTAATGTATTTAATTGCATAATATTTCCGACGTGCTGCGTAAGTTCATTTGGTGGACAAAGGAAGTTCAGCCAGGGGAGTAGAATTTATTTTGTGCATTTCACGTGCAAAATGTTAGAACTGGCTTTTCCACTTTTGTACCCACGTGGCCACACAAGCCACCAGCACATGCCAGAAGCCAAAATCGGAGAAGTCTGAGCAGCCACCCACAGCTCCGAAGGAGCAAGTGAGGGTAGCACTATAGAAGGCAGACAAAATGAGTTACAACAGGGGAGTGGGATACAAGAAAGTGATAAGGTGACAGAGTCAGCAGAAGAATTAGCAAGAGAACTTCTAAATTGGTTTTGATGAAGTATTAATAAGTTTGGATTTATGTGTGTATGTTATAGACACACACGTGTCTATGCATAGATATTAATGTATGTATGTGTATAAGTGTACTGGGTATAAAACACACATACTCAACTGTTTATTCTCAACATCAAGTACATTCACTGTTGCTAGAGTCCCAAAATTCTTTCTCTGAGTCACATTATGACTAATGAGACTTTCCTAATATAAACAACTGGTCAAGGAATGCACCCAAAGAATGATGGGAAAGTCTCTGCCTTCTTAGGTTGTTCTAAATGTTCTTTTTATTTTATACTTTAACTTTGATTCATTTTCTTGCTTCCTAGACTGCTTCTCTTCAACCTCCCCTCCCAGAAATTTACTAAGATGGGGGGAAAATCCCCATTAGAAAACACTGGTCTACAAATTTTGGGAAATTATCTACTTCCAAGATGAAATGTCTTAATTTTTAATTATTATTTTAATTAAATGAATATTTTAATTAAATGAATTAGAAAACGGGTGATAAAGGTGCTGGTTGAGTAAACTTTTCAAGATATTTTACAATAAACATTTATACACGGGCGAGTATATTTGCCTTCAAGGGAGGGAGTTGTGTAATTATCAAGATGCCTCATAACTTCTCGACAAAGTAGGGAAGTACAGTGAAATTTGTTCCACATGGAAGTGTATACATTTATCTTCACTTTGAGAGCAGCAAGGCAAATGGCTATGAAAAACACGTGGAAAATTTGCTTAGGTCTTATAAAGCACTTGGTGCAAAAATGTCACTGAAAATTAACTTGCATTTAGACTACTTCTTTTTTAAACTGTGGAGCAGTGAGTAATGAGCATGGGCTATATTCCACCAGGATATCGCAGGCATGGATAAAAAAATACCAAGGGAAATGGAGTCTGTCCGTGCTTGCCAATTACTGCTGGAATCTCCCCAGGGATGATCCTACTGCAGTTCACAAGAGAAAAGCCAAAAAGCGGAGTTTAGATACCAAATAAATAAGAAATCTGATCTAATCTTATGTTAGAACTTTTCAGGTTTTCATGCAAAAAGCATGAAAATGTTACATGGAAAACCAATAAATGAATGTAAAGTTATGTTACTGATATGAATAAAAAGATAACTTTGTAATGATTGGTGTGGCACCATTCTCATTGCTTTATCACATTTTGCAGAAAAGGTATGGAGCATAATTGCACACACCCCTCATAATTTTGAATTTATTTTGATGCAATTTTGACCTGAAGCTCTATCTTGGAATCTGGAGCCAATTAATACTCAGGACTTAATTTTCCTTTATGAATGACCCAACATTGGTAAAAGTAAGCTACTTTCATTTCCAAGGCTTTCTTCTTGTTAGCCCAGTAAAATCAGTGTAGGCTCTTATTATCATTAAATACTGGTGTAGAAATTATTCATTTATTAATATATTTTTTATCTTGCCTTTATTATTTTTACAAATAACTCCATGCAGTGAATTCTCAATTTAAAAAATGGAGAAACCCTGATGTCACTTGGGAATTGAAGCAACAGCTATCAAGCTATTATTTTCCAAAAATGATCTAAAATAAGACTTGGCATAAATCTCTTCCCAGATGTTGTATATTTACCAATCAAACTATCCTCTTTTCCCTAGTCAACTAAGGTTTTTTTTTTTTTAAGGACTACATTTGCCTTATATGGGTTAAAATTTGCAATACGTTTATTTCCAAGTATATCTGCTTTGTTCACTTACATTTATTAGATCCATATTTTAGCAATGTCTTCTACTCCCTTAATTAGTAAAAAATGGTAAATGGTGAGATCAAGGGAAGTCACCCTTTTCATTTAAGAAATGAACCGTTACAAAGGGCATATTTTACTTTAATGTGCTTACAAGATTAATATTCCACTAGCCTCATTTACATATAATACTAAGCCATATTATGGTATGAAATAAAGTTTCCTTTAAGACAAACTCACCTCCTAGATTGGTCCAGGTGGTTTTGTTGGCAATTGCATAGAATGGTTTCTAATTGTCTTCTTCCAGGATAAGGATAATTAAATTAATCATTTCATGATCTAACTTATTGTCCAGGGACATCATTTAAATCTCACTTCCAAAATACTAACCAGTCAAAACTTTGTATAGCTTTTTGAGACCATTAACTATATGTTGTGTTCTGTTAATCAACTACCAATGGCTTAGTGGTTTTTTAAATCTGCAATGCAAATTAAAACTCTTGGGTTTTTTTGATGTATTATACAAATTGTAGCTTTTAGTCAGAGGTGGTATTCAGCAGGTTCTGACCAGTTCTGGAGCACCAGTAGTGGAAATTTTGAGTAGTTAGGAGAACCGGCAAATCCCACCTCTGACTAGAGATTTGACAGTATCCTTCCCTTGCCATTCCCACCAAGTCACGCCCACAGAACAAGTTGTAAAAAAAATTGAATCCCACCACTGCTTTTAGTGATATTTAAATATAATTTTCATAACCAATTTTCAACCTGCAATAATTCATACATATATCAAATAGGATTTTTAATACTTCACTGTCTGCTTTATTCAATATGTTCAATGTATAGACTAATACTAGCAGTGTGTATATTCAGTATGTCACTATTAGATCTGATAGAAACAATATACACAGATGCATTTTTTGTGGGATGAATAACAGATTTGTTTTACAGCATGTAGAATACACATACATGTACACACACACACATATATATATATTCTTAAGTTTTCGTGGGTATCTATATGTATGGTATTCAGCTTTGTTTGGGTATTTTCCCACGTCATTATAGTTGTGCTTTTAAAGTTGTAGCAACATTTCGGCAGAATCTCATCTGCCATCATCAGGCTTCTGTATAGTGTTCGTCTGTGAGTCAGACTTTCACAGCCGTTTCTGTTTTAAATTTGGTGCTAGCCTACTGCTGTGTTAGAATGTTTTTTTCTTCATCCTGATTGGTTGGGAGTCTTGGTCTGTGTTTATTGGTCTTGGAGTTTGCTGTGTTCTGCTTGATTGGTGTTTCTAATATCTCCTGTCTGTTTTGTAGTGTTTTTTTCTTTTGATTGGCTGGCAACATCGTGTTTCCTGTATTGGAGGCTTTTAGTGTGGCTTGGCTCCAAGTAAATGGACGGCTATCATTTATTAGGAAGCTAGGTTTCATCTGGGTGCCTGGTTGGGGTGTGTTTGAGCTGGAGGTATCGGAGGGGGTCTGTTTGTGCCCAGGTGTTTGTTTGGCTTGTGGTGTGGAGATTTTTTTGTTTGTGAGTGCAGGCTTCCAGATGATTGACAGTCTGGTGGAGTCATCTCTTCTATTCATGTTTTCATGTCTTTTTTCAATCTCTATGGCTTCTCTGATAATTCTGTAGCTGGGGTTTTCTATAGTGGCTAAGGTTTTGGTGCCATTGAAGTCGATGGTATGACCTGTGGCTTTCATGTGTTGGACTAGTGAGGAAGTGTGTTCCAGCTTTTTTACTGCATTTTTATCCAGGTGGGTACTTATTCTTCTATTGGTCTGTCCGATGTATGTGGCAGGGCATGATGCGCAGGGGACTTCATATATGCCTTGGTTTTCCAGGTCAATTTTATCTTTGGGGTTTCTTAGGATTCAAGCAAACATTTGAAAGGTTTATTAAAGAGTTCAAAATATCAGGACATTAGAATAATAGACTTGGAAAAGACTGTGGAAATCTTTTGCTCCAGCCTCCTGCTTGAACATCCTGGACAAATGCTGTCCAATTTCTTCTTTAAAATATCCAACAGTGGAGCACCCACAATGTTTGGAGGCAAGCCATTCCCCTGATGCAGAGGTCTTCAAACTTGCCAAATTTAAGACTTGTAGACTTCAATTTCCAGAATTCTGGGAGTTGAAGTCCACAAGTCTTAAAATTGCCAAGTTTGGGGACCCTTGCACTGATGAATTATTCTCACTGTCAGGAAATTTCTCCTTAATTCTAGGTTGTCTCTCTCTTTGATAATCTTCCATCGGTTCTTTCTTGTCTTATCCTCAAGCGCTTTGGAGAATAGGTTGACCCCTTCTTTTCTATGACAGCCTGTCAAATACTGAAAGATTGCTATCATGCCACCCCTAGTTCTTTCCAAACTACAGCCCACATGTTGTACATCTCCAGAAGGTTCCTTCTGGCCCACCAGCTAATACTCTGTGCTCTGATCCTTTCCAAACAGCACACAGAAAGAAAGCAGGCTTGTATTCACCACTGTTTGGAAAGGAAGGTAGGATTCCCTGATTTCTCCAATGGGAGGGTGCAAGCCATCTGGAGTGTTGTTGGACAAGGAAGCATCTTCCCCTTTAAAATGTGTTCTGCTTTGAGCCAGCTGGAGGATTACTTCCTTGTTGTGAACCAAATCACATTGAACAAAATAAAACATTCATTCAATTATTATTTTTTTACTCATTTATAAAATTCTTTTTTTTCCTGGCCTTTGAATGTTTACAAAATGTCCAATGTGGTCTCAGATTGAAAAATTTGGAGAGCCCTCCAGTAGACATTCCTAGTTCCTGCAACCTTTCATCATATGTTTAGCTTCCAATCCCTAATCAATTTTGTTGTTCTCCTCTGAATGTTTTTAATCTCAACATCTGTTTTGTATTCTGATGACCAGAACTGCACGTAGCCTTATGCAAGTGTAGCCTTATGTGAATGCAATTGAAGGTTCAATTATTATACCATTTGCACCATGTCTCCTATAGAAGAAAATCCCATTCCTCTTGCTGAGTGAAACACTGCCAATAATATTCTGCAGGAAACAATTCCAAATATTGAAGAGGTCCACTTATAATCTAACTTCTTATAAATATCTGCATTAATTTTTATTTTACATGCATACACAAGTGCGGTCCTTTTACATATAGACAGTTGCATTTTTTTAAAACAGTCTTTGGTATTTACTTTTCTCCTTAACTAATATTGTCATCGAAGTGTACATTTTGCTAATTAGTTCACCCGAAATTAAAGCCAGATTCACATTCTTAAATTGCCATTGGCAAAAGTACCAGGCTTAAATCACAGGAAAGCAAATTCCTTTGACCAGTGAAAAAATAGGGGCCCGTATCCTTCTGCTTTATGCCAACATGAAGGAATTGCTCCAATTACTTCAGTCCTCTAGTGATTTTAGTAAGTGTGCAATTTGGTTCCAGTTGTCTTGGACATGCTAGCAGCTGGACCAATGAACTGTGATTTCACAGATTTTTTTCAGAGATGTTGAAATATGTGTTTTACTACTTGGTAAACTGCAAATCTCTGGAACATTTGAACAAAGGTTATCACATTGCTCAATTTCTGAAAAATGGCAGTTATGAAAACATTTGCCCAACTTGGTATTCCTTGTACATGTTGTATTTCAATTCTAATACATATGAGAAGAAACTAATGATGTAAAGCCAACGAATCATATGAAGTCAAAGATAAAAAAATCTACATTGCTGATTGTCAAGTGAAGGCTGATATAAAGGAAAAAATGGTGAAAAATAATATTCAGACTGAGCTATTATATGTGGCCCTAATTGTGATGGTTATGCATTAATATTCCATGTAATGCCAAGTTTACTAGATTATAAAACTTTCCAGATGATTCCTGCATGGAAGAAAATTGTGCCCAAGATTATGAGATTTATTTCAATTTATACACTCCTTTCCTTTATGCTCTGAATACAAGCACACCTTCTGTGGATATTTGAAAACAGAAAAGTAGATGCAAAGAAAAAAATGGTGATTTATAAGTAGGGAAGAAGAAATATCACTATCCTGGTTCACAACTGATGATACAAGACCAGCTAGGAATTACATAGAGGTTCATATGTGCAGGTGTGGACAATATCTTGAGTTATTGATTGTTAAACTGCTATGCTGCCCATCTCACTAAGGTGACTCTATTGGATGAGATATATTACTCCATTGGGCCATCAAAGTAATTCAGAAAGCATTGTTTATGGTGTTACATTCTGAACAACTTTTTAGACCATACCTGAGCTAGGTATCTAATTAGTCTTGGCTTCACATTCAAGTGTCATTCAATTCCACTCTGATAGTTTAATAATATGAAATACCCCATTTTCCTGCTGGGGATAAGTAATAAGCGTTTTTTCATTTGTTCTGCTATACATTACTCCAACTTATTTTTAGCTTTTGAATTTTTTTTTTTCAGCACATTGCTTCGCCTTATTTATTTTCAGTTTCCACTTTGTGTGGTACTGACTCTGCTTGGAAGAACATTTCGTTATTTAAACATAACTCTCATTGTGGGGCCAGTTTTAGCTTGGGGGAAAAAAAAAACTATCATTCATTTTTCTAAAAGCCAGAGTTCCACAAATATTTCTAAACAAACATTTAATAAACATTTGGCTTACTAAAGGGGGATTTCAGGAGGGAAGGCCATGCTAAACAGAAATAACCCTGGCAAATTCACATTCCAGTGGAAAGTGTGTCTATGCATATATTCTTCAAGTGCGTCCATCATTTTCAAAGCCATCTTGATTGGATTGCATTTACTATTTCTTTTACTGATAAGATCACCACTGTAAGTAAATTGTTTTTTAAATAAATAATAAAGACCTTAAAAATATTCCCTTTGTGACCTTGGAACATTGTACCTTTATGGGTGTTATAACACCTATGGAAGCCTCCAAAATATGAACAACCAAAATTTCAAAATATCGTCATGTTCTTCTGATATTTCAGGTTTTTTTTTAAAGAAAATAAATAATGAGTTTGGAAGAGTTTGTAAGAATTATGTGATCACTAAAGTCTCAAAGGTTTTCATCATTTTTATGCTTATTTTGTGTGTCAACTTCCCAATACAACATACTCCTCCCCTGCTGAATTGTTGATGATGAGAGGGTATTGGGATTCAAAAAAAATTACTACAGGTTCTGTGGGTTTGGCTTGGTGGGCGTGGCAGTGGAAGGATACTGCAAAATCTCCATTCCCACCCCACTCCTGGGGGAAGGTTACTGCAAAATCCATTTCTTCCCCACCCCACTATCCTGCTTTCCAGCTCCATTCTCCTGTGCAGGGCAACAAAAGAAGACCCAGCTGATCAGCCGGGAGTTGGGAGGCAGAGAATAGATGTGGGCGGGGCCAGTCAGAGGTGGTATTTGCTGGTTCTCCGAACTACTCAAAATTTCTACTACCAGTTCTCCAGAACTGGTTCGAACCTGCTGAATACCACCTCTGGTTTGGCACCATAGCATAATATACCAATACCCTTTGACTATTGCTATCAGTCATGATCCTTTTCAAGTATCTTCTTTTCTTCAGATGGTGAAAATAAACAACACGTCTTTAAACAATAATTTAGTTTTTGCAGTATATAGAAATTGCATCAGAATAAGCTTTATATATTTTTCACTGGAGTATGAGTAATTAAGTACCCCCGACTGTTTTCAGCTTCAAATTCCAAAATATTTGTAGGGGATCAGGTTGTAATGTATTCTGTGTGGTCCACATTAACCTAATATGGGCAGCTCTTTAATTTGGTCTTCTGAACATTATTTTAATAGCACCTCAAAATACCCAAAGAATTGGTGAGGCAATTAGATTGAGAAATCTGTTTCACAAGCAACTATATTTAACTCTGAGAAGTGTATTTGTAATTTGCTTTTTTTTTTTTAAGTGATTCCAAAATTAGTGTGAATGCATGTCAATAAGCCTTGAAATGGGTCACAACTTTTAAAATGGCAGAACCATCTATCACATGTGGAATATATAAAATCAAAGTAAGCGTGACATTAATTATATGAATAAAATTAAGCTGTATAACTCCTTTTTATGTAAATAGAGACCTTGGCAACTCCCTCTTTCTTTGCCACAGTCGCAATAACTGGGAACTTTGTTGAGCTAAATTACAAGGTTGTCCCTCACTCTTAAAGACAGAAAATCTTAGATATCTTAGATGTATAAACCTTGAAAAATGTGGAGTCAATACTCAACCCAGTGTCCTTGTGGGGATCAGTTTGGAACTCACATAGGCATTGTTCTGAAAATGAGACATTCTGTTTCTTGTGCTTCAAAAAACGCTTTGAAGGGGTGTCTAGAAACATTGCTTGCGTTGTTTTCTTCTGGGATCATTTACTAATGTCTCCATGTGTGGTTTGTGTGGGTGTGAGAGATTGCAATAAAAAACACATGGGGAAGGCTTTGAAAATTTCAGGTGAAATGGGAATACCTGGAAGGCATGTTCAGAGTGGGGAAAAAAACCCAGGCAGTTGGAATATATGATGTTGGCAAGTCCCATGGGATATTAAACAAGTTTCCATATACATCTTTTGTAATGCTATGAGAAAAAGTTGAGGGAGGCGAGAGATGTCCTCGAAGTAATGCAGACTTAGAGAGAGATAAAACCCAGGGTGCCTGCCAATATCTATTCTGGCATGGATCCTTTTCTTTTTTTTAAACATTAACTCCACAAACTAAGCTTAAGATTTTGAAAAAATGAAAAGTTTGCTTTGATTTAGAGAGCAAGGGCTTATACAGTAATGCGTTCCTTGGACTTTGTATACAGCACTGCACATACTGTAAATCATTCCTGGCAATATTAAATCTCGATCCTAGATTTTCGAAAAAATGACTTTAATAGAGATTTCAGAGCACCAAATGGAAGTCAAAAGAGCAGGAAATGAAATTTGGAAAAGCAGAAAGAGACGGAAAAGACATTTATAAGCCAAATACAAGGAAACAGATCATTCACATCAGACTGAGTTTATTTCTCAGTGGGGCTGGGCCAAGCCAGCAAACTCTCGTTGGGGCCGTTCGCTTTAAGGAGGGTCTTAACAGGAGGTACCTTCTCTCCTGCACTAAGGCTCCAGCCATCGCCTTACCATGTCATCGTCATCCCCACCCCCCACCCCAGCAGCTCTTTGGCTGAGCATGCAGGGCACAAGCTCCAGTCTGAAGCGGCAGGAAGCAAAGGCTGCCTTATGCGCAAATGTGGTGTGAAGGTAGGTACAAGGCCGCTTTCCTCCTGCACTAAGGCTCCAGCGACCATCCTCCTCCTTCTGCTCTCACGATGCCCCTGGCCAGCTGTGATGGGGTCAGGAGGGTGCACACACGCACGCGGGGAGACCCTCCTCAAGTCAGCAGCCGGGCTCGGCTAAAGCGCAGCCAAGGCATGCATGAGGAAGGTGGCTGCTCACTTAAGGAAGGTCTCCCCCTGGGTGCACACCCTCCCACACAGATGGTCAGGGGCTTGCAAGTGGAGAAGGAGGGTCACCCAAAGGGAAGCCTCTGCTGCAGCTGGCGATTTCTCCCTGGCCAGCCCGAATTTCAAAAAAGAAGAAATAAAAGAAGTAGACAAGAGCCTCAAAGAAAACTTGCTGGCTTGGCCCAGCCTCGGCTTTCCAAGAGAGAGAGAGAGAAGGCAAGCATCTTTAGCAAGGATGCTCTGGCTTTCTCCGAGCCTGACCCCCAGGGTGAGCATGCAAGGTTTGGTGGGGCCAGCCCCCTTTTCCTGCTGCCTTGAACTTCTTAAAGCCGTGGCTGGGCACTATGGGCCCATCCCCCTTTCCATCGTCCCATCCTCCCAGATCCCATTCCCACCCCATCAGCCCTCATGTTAGCAAGGCGGGCGTTGGTTGCAGCTGGGCCACCCAGCACCAGCAAGGGCCGGAAGAAACTCCAGCAAGAGAGAGGCACTGGGGAATCAGCCTTTGCCGCTTCTTCATCCCCCACAGTTGCCCTTACCTTCTCAGCCCAGGCGAGGGAGGATGAGGGGTGGGGCCAGCCAGTGATGGGACAGGGAAAACCACAGCAGAGGGCCCAAAGAGCCACATGCAGCTCCAGAGCTGCAGGTTGCCAACACCTGGTTTAGGATGTTCCATGAACCCAGCCAATTCAGGGGTGGGATTCTACCTGTTCAGACCAGTTCTATAGGACCAGTTTGTTATGATTCTGCATAGTTCTGAGAATTGGCAAATCGTTCCACTGACTGTCCCTGTCCCTCCCTGCCTGCCCCTCCCTGTCCCATACAGTCACTCCTTATCTTGCCTGCGTGCCATCCAACTTGCCTGCGTTGTACCTTTGCCTAATTTTTGGTAAGTTGTTATTTTTCCTACTTTTTTCCCGACGATCAGCTATTCTGACTATCAGCTGTGCCGCCCATTTAGATTAGCTAGAAAACAGGAAATCGTCAGATTTCTTGCTTTCTAGCTAACCTAAATTGCTGTTGCCTTCACCGAGGAGGCTTCCCTGAGGCCCAGTCACGGGTGGTATACGGGGAGAGGGGGAGAAGTGGCCTGAGAGCAGAGTTGAACCTTCCTGAGGACTGAAGCTTCTATTTTTCAGTGCAGAGGGGATTCTGCAGGGTGACAAGGGGTAATAAGAATATTTCTGCAATTAAAAATATTTAGAAAATAGGGTAATATGGATACTGATAACTCTTATTAAAAATCATGGGGGGGAAATATGCTGGAAATCTAAATGAAAAGATATAATGATTATTATTGTAACTTCTTAAAAATAATGGTTTATTGGGAATCAAGATGAGGGAATAAAGGTATATTTTAATCATTGAGGTGTCACACTCAAAGCAGTAAAAGTGGGGAAACCTATACTTGGTGGGGGTTTTTTAGTGTTAAAATTTGTATTAATCTAGAATTTATAAAAAGAATGTGTAATGGAAAGGGAATATGACAGACTAAAGAACCAACTAAATTAATAAGTTAATATAGACTATTAAAAGCAAGGAGAGACATTGCTAACTTTATTATTATTATTATTATTATTATTATTATTATTATTATTATTCACATATTGTTTATCTTTATTTTTAAAATAAATATTAAAGGATTATATTTGAAATAATTGAAATGAAACAAAAAGATGTTTCAATTGAGATTAATGAAAGAGGCTAGAATTAATGTGTTTGTTTCTCTCCTTACTGAAAATTTGGAATGGAAAAGGTAACAATAGAATTAAGTATGCATATATGAATGTATAATTGTTGTCATATTTGTATGTAAAGGTGATGACCCGGAAATATGTTGTCCACTAAAAAGAGATTTTTGTTTTTAATGTGAAAAACTGAATAAAACTTGTGAAAAAAAGAAAACAGTAACTGTGAGGGAGATCTTGGAGTCCTAGTGGACGATTTGTTAAACATGAGCCAGCAGTGTGTGGCAGCAACAACAAAAAAGCTAATACAATCCTTGGTTGTATAAACAGAGGCATAGAATCAAAATCACATTAAGTATTAGTACCACTTTATAAAGCCTTTGCAATGCCACATCTGGAATACTGCATCCAGTTTTGGTCCACATTACAAAAATATATATTGAAACTTTGGAAAAAGTGCAAAGAAGAGGAACTAAGATGATTAAAAGCCTGGAGACAAAAAAGCATGAAGGTTTGCAGGAATTGGGTATGGCCACTCTGGAATAAAGAAGGACGAGGGGTGACATGATAGCAGTATTCTGGTATTTTAGGGGCTGCCGCAAAGAAGAGGGGGTCAGCCAGTGGTGGAATTCAAAAATGTTTACTTCCGGTTCTGTGGGCATGGCTTGTTTGGTGGGTGTGGCTTGGTGGTCATGTGACTGGGTGGGTGTGGCCAGCTCAGCCAATCCTACTGTACCTCATTGTTGTGGTGCTGTCTGTTGCTGCTGCAGCTATCTGGCTACCCAAGTAAAGAACCGCACTGGCTCAGGGCGATTGTGAGGCGCAAGAGGGGAAGCCAAGGCATTCACCCTATATCAGCCAACTTTGCTCTCTCTTGCTCCGGTTAGGCACTCCCGGTATGCACAAGAAGTGTGAAGGGAGGGACCCCTTCCTCCCGGAGCACACTTTCTTCCTTCTCCCAGCAGACACGCCTCTTCCAGCCCGGCCCAGCCCGGCCAGCCAGCAGCTGGCCACTTGTCCTTGGGGTTCCCCCCCCCCCCCCCCCCTTATTGCAAGATGCCTGCAGCTGCTGTGCGCTTTTTTCTGGTGCGGCTGGAGTCCAGCAGCTGCACCAAAGAAAACATGCCTTGCTCTATGTGCTGGGCCAGCTGTTCTCCTCCTTGTCTGCCTGTTTGTTCTGTATGGCCGAGAAGGAGGAAGAGAGCAGCCAGCTGGTTGGGGGAGGCTTCTTGCGTTGCGAAAGAGGTGGCTGGAGGCCGAAAAAGAGTCGCCTCCAGCCACCCTTTTTTCAGTGCGAAAACCCTGTAGCTGGCGCTCCTCTTCTCCAGTGGGCCGGCGCATGTTGTGCTTTTTTCAGTGGGACCAGAGAACATGTAGCAGTCGCAGGCTTCTTGCAGCAAAAATTACTGATCTCCGGCTTCGCTCCGCTTCTCCAGTGGTCTGGCATCACCCTATTCTATGCACCAGCTGCTCAGACTTGCTGGGCCCGGCACATAGAACAGGGCATGCTTTTTTCAGTATGTCTGCTGAACTCCAGCCACACTGAAAAAAGTGCACAGCAGCAAGCATCTTGCAACAAGGGGTGGGGAAAGGAGCCCCATGACATCTGCCCACCCATTTGCTGGCTAGCCAGACCAGGCTGGGCTGAAAGAGACAAGTCCACTGGGAGAAGGAAAAAAGCATGCTCCAGGAGGGCGGGCAGGCAGGCAGATGTCCCGAGGCTACTGCACATGTGCACTGCATGCGTAGCAGCTGCACACACAGTACACATGTGCAGCAGCCCTGGGACATCTGCCTGAGCTGCGTCGTGGCTGCCACGTGGTAGGGGAAGGTAGGAGAGCGACCCAGGGCAAGTGAGCAACTGTTGGTTGGCAAGTTGGAGGCGTGGCCAGCCAGGGTTCAGTGACCCATGCCAAATCACCACTACCGAACTGGTGTGAACCGTTTGAATACCACCTCTGGGGTCAACTTATTTTCCAAAGCACCAGAAGGCAAGACAACAAACAATGGATAGAAACCAAACAAGAGAAAAGCCACCTGTAACTCAGAAAAAAACTCTAATGGTGAGGATAATTAACCAGATGAACAGCTTCTCTTCACAAGTCGTGGGTGCTTCATCAGTGGTGGTTTCTAAGAAAAGACTGGACAGCCACCTGTCTGAAATGGCATAGATCTCTTGCTTGAGCAGGGTCTTGGACTAGAACACTTCCAAGGTCCTTTCCAGCTCTATTCTGTCTGATTGATTGATTATTATTGTTATTTTTTGCTTTCCACAATGCCATACCTATTAAAATCCCGCTTGCTACAGTGTTCGTTTCTCAGGTTTCTGATTCATCTCTAACTATTCAAACTCTACATGTAAATCATGGTCACTACAGGTTAAATGGCTTATGGAGTAATCTGATCAGCTGTTTGTTAATAATTAACAACGATGCAATACATTTAAAGTGTTCTCAATACATACATTAGCTAAAGTATCATTACAATGAACTATTAAGACATACCAGTATGACAGGCATAAAAGACCAGTTCCCCATGTGAAGTCTACTTAAACTGATTTATTGCTACAAAGCCTGTACACAGGAACATTCTCAACTATTGGTTAGCACCTGCCTGGAGTTAGAGAAGAGTCAACAAAATTCAAGGCAGAGTTGGACTGGGTCTGCTTGTAGCTACGCGGGGATTTTAGGTTGATACCTCTTTTAACACTGACTCCAGATTCTGCCACTCCTTCTCCTCCACAGTATTATTTTTGCCAATGTCTGTGTGTCAGAACTGAGCTCCCAAAATACAGAAAACCACTAGGTGGGAACAAAGAGAGCCTTCTATGTCTCTTTTTGGCTTCTAGAGGTGGTCTAGGTACTGGCAGCTGAGATGGTAGCTGTACTGCAGATGGAAGACTGAAGCAATCTATACAAAGCATCGTTGATGTATTGTGAAAATGCCATCCATTGTGGTTTTCAACTGTCGGTAAAACTGTCTTGATATACTGTATGAGCTCTGGTCCTAGTCTGCCTCAGATTTCCATTTGGGTTTGTAACTGAAATAAAACTGAATCCAAAGGCTGGTTTAATCATCGCAAATGAAGGTATATCATAGTTAGCAACATTTTAGTGATCCATTCCATTGTGGTGTTAGATATGAATAAGGCAGAAGAGAAGGCAGAAGATAGTATGGTTCCTGACTGCACATTTCCCCGTATCTGATTTATTTTATTTTATTTTTACTAACCTTCATCTACCGGCCACCTTCATTTCCCAGAATGAATAAGTCCCAAAATAGCTTTTTCAAGAAAAAGGGAATGATTAATTGAAGACCAGCGCCTTGCATTGTGATATTATATATAGGGTTTATTTCATTTTGCCTAAACTCACGTAATTGGAACTGAGTAAAATCACATTTAAAGAACCCAGTGCTTAGTGCGATGTATGCAGTCAAGGTTTTTTTAAAATGTTTGGAATGGAAATTCTAAAAGGGAATGAGTGGATTTTGGAATCTAGGAGTGGGATACATATCATCCGGTGGCTTATTACCTACCTACCGAATCAGTGCTTTCAGATAACTCATATTGACCTCACCCCTTTCCTAAGTGGTCTGTAGTCCATAAGCGCACCAACGTGCCTACCATCCCTGTCCTATTGTTTCTTTTTTATTTCTATTTCTTTTATTTTTCTTATATGTATCCATTTCATGTTTATGCTTATACCTATTATCTTATAATTGCTTGACAAAATAAATCAATAAAATCAATAAATAAGTAATTCTTCAGATGACAACTCGTACTAGACAACTCTGAAGCAACTGTAATGATTTCAACCCCTCTGTTTCTTTAACAACCAAACATTTCAAGTTAGGATAGTGAGTTGCCAACAGGCTGTAATTAGTGCTGTGTATAACATTTCAGATTTGGAACTCTAAGAGCTCTGTTTCAAGTTTAGAACAGTTGCCTTAAATCTGAAACAGGTTGTTTTGACCATTCTGGAAGGCTTTCAAATATGAAATAGCCCCAAGTAGAGTATTTGATATAACATCAAAACACTCTCAGGACAGCTAGAATACCTTCTTTCAAAATACAAAATTTCAAAAAAGTTTCATATTCAAAATATTCTGCATATCTCTATCAAAAGTCATTCTGTTCTTTATTCATGCATTATATTGTCAACATTCATCACATTGATTTTCATAAAGAGACGTGTCTTTATATGAAATATGATTCTGAGTTTTCCTTTAATTTGAGTATATTCCTACATTACTTAATTTATAAAAGCAACTATGAGTAAATATGTGTTCTGAAATGTTTCTCGAAATATGTTCCTCAGGTATATATTTTCATAAATAAATATGTCTACAATATAGGCCTTGAAATGAATAACAAAAAGTTGCTTAAATCAAAGTTTTTGAATAACACTCACGCTCTTTAGTGTTAGCATTATCTGGGTGGCAAAAAACTTAATTAACCATGAGATGGCAGCAAAGAGGTAAAGAAAAATTCTTATCTTTTGCACTATCCAGAGGTAGTCTGGATTCATGCACCTGAAATCTGGCATTTCTGTACTGTAATATGTTATCATTCTGGGAGCTACGTTCTTTAAATGATAACTGTTCTTCTCTCCCACTGCGAAATGTCTGAACAGAAAAATTTTGTGTCTTCGTTCAAGCTATATTCCAAAGTCAACATAATAATGAGTTAAAGGCGATTCATCAAAAATCTGAATCGACACAGAAGATGATGCCCCAAAGATTAGGATAATAGTTTTTCATTTTCTATTATATCCTACCTATTCCCCATGCCAGCCCTTAAATTCCATAAAATCGTGTTGCATCTGCAGTAAAGCAAAGGGGAAAAAATTCATCACAAGAAAGCCTTTCATTTAATTACGCCTTAACTTGGCAGGAAGAGACAGTGGAATCCCTGAGTCACCCAGCATTAGTACAGTAAACTAAATCTTCCCCTTGCATTCGTTTTAGCTAGTTGGTTAATGACAAATTCCTTAT
Source organism: Pseudonaja textilis (assembly GCF_900518735.1). Next base: position 2,370,117 of record NW_020769366.1, on the reverse strand, counting down.
GTGTGTAACCTTTTCCTCAGGACACACAGAGGGGAAAAAATGTATATTGACTAACATTCCCCAAATCAAATGCAGCTGCCCTCCATTCCTGAGCCTACCCTGGCACTATGTGATTCTTCCAAACACATCTGCCAACTCGCATGAATATGGGATCTATATTCCGTTTTTCAGACCTTGGGTAATTCTTGAACTCTTTTTAAAGGCAGATGATGAGAGCTGCTTAACATCTGTCCAATTTATGATCTAACAATGAGCAGAATGGAACATAATTTTCCCAGGAAGGAAAAAGATCCCAGAACCATTGTGAGTGTCACAGCTGGTATATCCATAGAGAACGCAAAAATCTAGCAAAATTGGATCCCAGAAAGAAAATCACAGGGCCTTCTTTGGGTCAGAAAAAGCAGGCAGAATCCAGAATACATAGAATTGATAATATTAGTCAAAATGAAGGTTTATTACCATTAATAACAAATGCAAACAAATTAATTAGATGTCATTGTTTGCTCTCTCCAAATCACTTGTCATTTAAGAAAAAATACAAGGAATGGAATGAGACACTTTTTTATTTTAATTTTCAAAATATTTTTATTAAATAATATATATATATATATATATATATATATATATATATATATATATATATATATACAGTTACTATAGAAAAGATGGTTTTTTTAAAAAAAATAGAACAAAGAGAAGTAGTGACAACAGAATATGTGTTCCTTTCAATTCCTGCCTTTTTAAAATTAAATTATCCTACAATTCTTTACTCATCTATTATATATTGCTAAACTAAGGATAACTGTGGTTAAGGAGCTGGATTGAAAACTGACCATGTATTCTAGTACCTAAGTTCTCACTGAGGCACAGAAACTGGCTAGGTATTGTATATGCTACCATGAGTTATCAAAATAAATGTGAGATATAAATTTAATAAATAACAGAACAGAATAACAGAGTTGGAAGGGGCCTTGGAGGTCTTCTAGTCCAACCCCCTGCTCAGGCAGGACACCCTTTCCCATTTCAGACAAATGGTTGTTCAATATCTTTTTAAAAACTTCCAGAGTTGGAACATACACAACTTCTGTTCATTAATAAAATGAAAGTGGAACTTGGAAGCTTATCTCCCAAACTTGGGAGATCTGCTCCATAAAATGGAAGTCCTGTATTGTAGAATTGTACCTTCTCTCCCAATAAAGTTTTATCAGAGTTATTATCCATGTTGCAATCTTTCAACATCCTCTGTTTTCTTACGTCCATGGTACATAATTGTCTTCCACAAGGAAGAAATGTGGAAAAATTATATAAACGCAATAAATCTGCATGAAAGTTCTACAGATGAGGAAATTTGACACGGAGCTGCCACTTTCAGTGGGTAGTAGGTTCATGCCAAGTTCTAGCTATAATTCTGATATAAAGAGTGAGATTTTGCTATGAATTCAAAGAGCTTTTTCCTCATAATCATGTTAGTGCTCTTTCCTGTCCTTAAGCTGGGAGAAAAAGTATAGGTAACTTATATAAATAGAAAAACATCCATTCTCTTTATTGCGGTCATCATTCCCTCCATGCTACGGTGCAAGGGTGAAGTTAGACAGGATTTTGTTATTATAAAGTTTGGGTTTTTGTAATATTTTAAATTGCAGTTTAGATGCATCAGAGCAAAGACAGATGAGTTTGAGAACCGCCCCAGAGCCTCTTGAGTGAATAAATTGAAATCTTGGGTGTTTCTTTGATTGTGATGTTTGGGTTTGCCTTGGGGGAGGAAGATAGTCCCTTAAGCCTTGTAGGGAGATAGAGCACCCATTACACCTCTTTTTTTTAAAAAAAGAAATCCTTGAAAAGTGGAACCAATTACTCTTGTTAAGGTAGTTAAAAACAAATGGGACTTCCCAGATTATGACAATATAAACGCTCAGCAATAATTCTTGATAGTTCCTAGGCAAAATGGAAGGAGGAAGTATGCCCCCAAAGCTGAAACAGGTTGCTCAATTTCAACTTCCAAGAAGAGGAATCCTTGGAGATTACGATAAACATTAACAACACCCTCTTCAGTTTCAGAGTTTTGTTTCATTATCATAAAGGAGCTTGCAAAAATTGCCTTTTATCTTAGTTCTTAATTATTATTTTTTTGCAAAACAATTATTCAGAAAACAAAGCAAAGTCATAGATAGAAGAATAGCACAAGAGACAAGCAACAGGCCAGATGTGAGGACTAGAAAAATATTATTCATCTGCATTCTTGGTTTATATACAAAAAGAATACAATATAGGGATAAACTAACAATATATTGCTCACAGCATCCCCTTTGCAATCTCCAGAGCCTGCCTTCCCCACTTGACTGGGGCCATCTTTATTCAAAGTCATGACCAACTCAAAAGGGGCCTTATCTGGATGTGAAATTCTGATGTGACCAAATTTCAGGCACTCAACAACATGGCCACTTTTACACTCATGATCACTGAACTTTACAACAGTTTTGCTGAAAACCAGCATCAAACCACTGGTTCATTTAATGACTGCTGTGTTTGCTTAACCATTGCTACGGCTGTTTTCCAAACACCACAGTCTCTTAACAATCACCACAAAAAAAAGTTTGTAAAATCTTTTTTTTTTTTACATTTTCTAGCCATTATGATGTACAACTATAATGGGCAGGCTCCTTTATGGTTATATGTTGACAACTACCTGTAGCTACAAAGTCACTCTAGTGACCTTATAACATCATTAACTATATCACCATTGGCCTTCAGAGACCACCTTTTGTTTTGAAAAATACAATCCCCATGCAAGAATGACTGTTTCCTTCTTATTTAATCCATAATCAAGCCCATAGCCCCAGTACGGCTGAACACATGACATAGTGACCTACATAGGTTCTTGTATACAATAACACACACAAGGTTCAGAGATGCAGTGGTTCACAGCCAGAGGTGGGATTCAACCAGTGTTACTACTGGTTCGGTGACTACATTTTGCGCTGTGCGCGTGTGTAAAAAAACCTTAAGCTGTGCCGCCTGGACAGCTGAAAAGTGCTGCGCGGGGGTGCGCAGGGTTTGAAAAGCCTCTTTTTTCCTGATTTTTCAACCTCAGCTGCTTTGTGCGGCACAGCTGAGGTTGAAAAAGCAAGAAATAAAGGACAGGTAAGAGCCCAGGCAGGCGTGCGGGCCAAACAGCAGCAAACACAGGACTGGTTTGGTGTCTGCTACTCTTCAGAGCAACCAGTTCTATACAACCAGGCAGAACCGATAGAATCCCACCCCTGTTCATAGTACTATGATATTCTATTGCATTCCTACAATACTTATAATCCAGTCTTTATTTAAAAGTATTTCAGGCTACCTAGATGAATTTTATATTGAATATTTATTAGCTGATAGAGATAATACACATTTTCTACTTGCAAAAGTCTGCTTCTTACTATTTATAATTTGTTTTATATTCTGCTCCGCAAGTGATAAAGAGTTTCATTCATAGTTATATTTACTTATCCATCATCTCTAATATATATATGATAAGAGGATTAAAAAAAAGTAAGTTAAACTGGTTCAAGTTACACATTTATTTTTCATCTTTGCACAATATATGATATGACATGCCTGCTCTGTACATCATGGATGGATTGATCTTATGTTTTGACTTCAGAGTACATCAGAGTTACAGAGTTAGAAGGAACCTAATCCAACCCCCACCCCACCCCAAGCAGGAGACCATACACCATTTTTGATAAATGACAGTCCAATATCTTTTTGAAAGCTTCCAATGGTGAAGCTCCCAAAATTTCCGAAGGCAACTGTTCATTGGATGACTGTTCTCACTGTGAGAAAATTTCTCCTTATTTCCAGGTTGAATCTCTCCTTGATCAGTTTCCATTCATTATTCCTTGTCTGGCCTTCGGGTGCCTTGGAAAATAGCTTGACCCCTTCCTCTCTGTGGCAGCCTCTCAAATATTGGAACACTGCTATCATATCTCCCCTGGTCCTCCTCTTCACTAGACTTGCCATGCCCAGTTCCTGTAATCATTCTTCATAAGCTTTAGTCTCTAGTCCACTGATCATCCTGATTGCTTTTCTCTGCCCTTTTTAAGAACCTTTTTATAGTGTGGTGACCAAAACTGGATGCAGTATTCTAGGTGTGGTCTAACTAATGCTTTATAGTGTGGTATTAGTACTTCACTTGATCTTGATTGTATCCCTCTCTTAATGCAACTTAGGATTGCATTGACTTTTTCGGCTGCCACCAGACACTGCTGGCTCATATTTAGCTGGTTGTCCACTAAGACTTCAAGATCCCTCTCACAGTTACTGCTATTGAGCCTGGTTTCACCGTAGACTGGCCCAGCTTTCTGAATGCATACCAAATATCCATTCCTCTGCTAGTTTCTGTTGAAATGCCTCTCCTCTTCTCCTTCAGGGGATATATTCTATTCTGCCTTTTTTTTAAATATTAAGAATAAAGAATATTTTATTCTGGGGAGTGAGAGCCTTCCTACAAATTGGTTACTTTCACAAATCCCACATCAGTAGCACTGGAGTGGAGACTTTTAAAATATGGTCTGCAAATCACATACCTCTTAAGAAATCTCAGGGATCACCACGTAATTAAGAATAAAGTAAAAGTATCTTTTTTTTTTTTTTTAATGTGGGAAACCTTATTACAAAGAATAATAAACAACAAAAATTAGGAAGTTCTAAAAATTAAGTATGAGGGCATTGTTGGCAAGGAAGCAAAAATGTGGTGTTTATCTATAACGTAAACTTGTTTCTTATCATGATTACCACTAACATGCGACACAGAGGAAACTCCCTTTTATTTCTTTGATGGTTTTACAGAGCTTTAGGTGAAGTTTTTGATTACTTGTTACAGACTGTGCTTAATATGTCCTTTAAAAGAAGCTGTTTGATCCGCAAAGCTCAGAATAGTCAAGTGTTAAGGCTTGGTTCCCAACAGGCTATTCTTTTTTCCCCTCTTCTTAAGTTTTATTAGAAACAGCATTCTTGGCGATAACTGCTCTGGAAAGATGGGTAAAAGCCAAGTTGGATGCCAACAATCATATTTTGAAACTAGACTCCTCTTAGGATTTGATGTAGAAATTTTGTTCGGGGTCTGAACAACGCATAAGAGGAATTAGAACAAATGTGCTTCTGTGGAGATTGCTTTAACTTTTGTTCCTGCAAATAAACATACTTAATCTGTACAAATCCAACTTGTTGGGGATGAAAGCTCCCCCCAGACAGCAAAGCTATGTCAACTCCAGTGAGACGTGTTTAGATGTCAATAGGTCTGCCTTGAGCATGAATAAGTTCACCTTCAGTCTAATGTTTTCAAAAGCTTTTCTTAGGATTCTTCATTTACAGGCAGTCCTCAGCTTACAACAGTCCATTCAGTCACAGTTCAAAGTTACAATGGCATTGAAAAACAAAGTAACTTATGACTGTTTTTCACACTTACAACTGTTGCAGCAACCCAATGGTCATGTGATCAAAATTCAGATGCTTGGTAACTGGTCCATATTTATGACGGTTGCAGAGTCCCAGGGTCAGTGATCAGTTTTTGCAAACTTCTGACAAGCAAAATCAATGGGGAAACTACATTCACTTAACAACTGGGTTACTAATTTAAGAACGATTCACAAAGGCAACGATTGACAAATAACTGTAGCAAGAAAGGATGTAAAATGGGGCAAAACTCGTTTAACAAATGTCTCACTTAGCAACATAAATGTTGGGCTTAATTGTGATTGTACGTCGACTACATCTATTGTGTTTCAATTGTTTTTTACAGAATAAATGTATACATTATTAAGAAGTCCTGCAGTCAAATAAGATGAATTTCAGGTAAATGAATCCAGAGTTTTGGCTTAAGAGAAATTCTCTGCTTTAAGCCTGTTACTGACATAAATGATCCTGTGGGTCACTGCTATGATCAAAGTTATACAAAGGAATAGATTTGTTTCTGTTGTATGTGAACTGAGCTCATCTGGATTTTCTCTAGGTCTAGGAAAATGTTAATATGGAAGCATGATACGGTAAAATCCTCCTCAAAGCAGAAATTTAGGTTTGAAATTATCATTTTTAAAAGTTGTCCACTGGTCATCTTATTGTTTGCCAAAATCAATCTAGAAATAGATAATTACTTCCATTAACTATATCAACACAAAAGAGCAAATGTTTAAGTTGTATAAACTGGTCTACATTTCAAATCCAATCTTGAGAACTATCCAAAAATATATTTAAGAAGTAAGTATTAAGTAAGTATTACAAAGTACTGTTTCTATGATAGTTGTTATTATATTTGTTATAGCCAACCCAGTCCCAAAGTATAATGACGAATTAGACAAAAGGCGCATTGAGTCCAGCATCAAGTTTTCCATATCAGCCATTTAGTTACTAGGGGTGTCATGGGGTCACATCTTTCACTTCTCCTTCCCAACCCTGGAAATCAAATTTTGTTGCCTCTATCATGCAAATAGTGTTTCAAGCTTGTATGTCTAGAAACCAATATACATTTATGCTTTATGAGTTTATAAAGTTGCATTTCCAATTTAACCACCCAAATTTGTGGTAACAAAGTACGAAATACTTTAAACGAGTGTTTCACAAGCATTCTGTGTTGCTGTGCAAAATGCACCTTTTCAAAGCATTAAATAGCTATGTTCTCTCATACAGTCTTCATAGCCTTTTTGAAGACTTTGCCAGGTTGTTTTCATGCACTGATTAACCTCCACAGAAACTGCCAACAAAACTGCTGGCCAAGCCTTCTGGTGGACATGATTGGTTTTCTTTAAGGGGGTTGAGCTAATACACTTTATCTTTTGCTAACACCTCTCAAATACCATATTTTGTAATGGGATGAATTAGCTGTGATACAAGCATCTCTTCTTGCCTGCCTTCCCTGTCTTGCCACTCAACTTAATGCAATGGTTCAAGATTCTAGACCGAAAAAGGAAGAAAAAAGTTTTTTTTTTTTTAAACTAGTGATACAAGTAAATCGATGTCTTGGAGACTGTCTCTGCCAAGGAAACAAAGTCTTGGCCATACTTATGGAGACTCAAGGACATTAGATTCCAAACTACTAGGGAAATTAACCATGCGGCATTGCATATAAACTTTGTACACCTCAATTATATATATGACTATCCGGGAAACAATTGTAATCTGTGTTGTATTTTTAAATTGGTATGTAATTGGCACAAGCTTTTTTCAGTCTGACACTTTACCCACTTCTACTGTAATGCAAATCCTGACTGTGGCTCACATAGCGGGGCTAAGGGCTCAGATTACAACATCAGCTTTTAAGTGACACAGTGGTGCTCAGGTTTGAAAATGAGTTTCTTACACTTTGCAAAGAATGAAGGACAATCAGGTAAAAGATTCTAATTAACAAAAAAGGATTACTCACAAGCACAGGTAATCCTTGACTTAACCACCATAAGTGAGCCTGGAATTTCTAATGTAAGTCATGATGGTCATACTAACCAACCCAATTTTATGACCCTTTTCATAGTGGTCATTAAGCAAATTCTTCAGTCTTAAAGCAAATGCCATGGTTGTTAAATGAATCAATGCATGGGATTTTCTGGCAATAAATAAATAAATCTGAATTGCATCATGCGACCAGGAAATGCTGCAACTGGCTATAAAGGCAAGTTGCCAAGTGCCCAAAATATGATTATGTGAGGATGGGGGGTGCCCCGTCAGATTTCAGAACTGGGTCATAAGTACCTTTTGTGGTGAGTAGTCATTAAGTGAGGATTATAGGTTACATATTGCTCTGTGAATCTTTGCTCCATTCTCTCATAGTCACACAGCCTTTTAATAATTTGAACCTGCTTTTTACAAACCAGCACATGCTACATACATAAAACAAGGACAGAGCTTTGATCGTATAGTTCTTGCCACCAACTTAGCCTTTGATACCAAACTCTGCAGATACCCTTGCAAAGCTGCCTTTACAAACTTGCATCTCCCATTATAGATCAGATTATAACTCCCATAAATCCTACTCAACATCCCAAGGCGATGTGATAGGGGAATAAGATAACTTTTAATATATATGGAGGTAGCAGTCTGAGAATGGTTAGTTTAGATCACCTTTGGAATGTTTTACAATATAGTGTACTATTAATAGTAGCAGGAATCAACAATAAATTGGAAATAATAAGAACAGTAATAATGTCATGATCAAGTTGCCAAAAATCATATATTTGAAGCTTTGCCAGAAGTTTAGGTTTGAATGCAGCAAAAAATTACTGGGAATACCAAATTGACAAAAGTTCTTGAAAATGAACAGGTCAAGATCCTGTGGGACTTTCATACCCAAACAGACAGACATCTGGCCCATAATATGCCTGACATCACTATTGTGAAAAAGAAAAAAGCCTGGTTCATTGATATCGCAATACCAGGTGATTCACAAATTGAAGAGAAACAGCTGGAAAAAATAACGAAATATCACAATCTGCAAATTGACGTTGAGCGATTGTGGAGGGGAAAAAAAATCAATGGTTGTACCAATAGTAATAGGAGCCCTTGGAGCAATATCCAAAAGGTTGCTTAGATACATAGAAATTCTGAAGTTATCAGATCTGAATATTCCGACTTTGCAAGAACTTATCTTACTAGGAACTGCCTATATACTCAGACATTAGCTTAACAGCTCTTAGGTTCTTGGTTAGAACTTTAAGTTTTTAACCTATACAATGTGTATAGTCATAGAATGTTACTACCTATACAGAATGTTATTACCTTCCCACTGATCTACTCACATTTCCATGCTTTCAAATTGCTAAGCCGGGGCAAGAACAGGAGCTTATCCTGTTGTGTTGCACTCAGGCCTTGAACTGGGCTGTTAGTTTTCCAGCTGACAAGCTCAGCGTATTTAACTGCGGAGCCAGCCATCGTATCTCCTCCTTGTAATTTAGGTTTATTCAAATGGTTTTTAAAAAATAGCAAAATTTCCTCCTCCTCTCCTGTTTCATTAGAATTAACAGATGACATTGGTGTCCTTTCAAAAGTCTAGTTCATTCTTCTACTGCTGAGTTCTCTGATAGCATGTTTATTAAAAGCAATGCAACTGCTAAATATATCTATAAGATAACATTTAAGCAGGTCTCTAGCCCTGGAAGATGATTAATTGTTTCCCTGGCAAATTTATAACAGACATTTCACCCCCAAAATATTACATTTAATGAAAATTAAAACCTCTTATAATAACGTATAAAGTGTCATAAAAGGAATAAACAACTTTCCAATTCTCTAATCAGTCTACATGTTATCTTTATGATCCTATTCACTTGGAAAGATTAAAATTATTTTCTCCATTCTGTGGACTATTTCAAGGTGATTTAAGAACTTCCAGACACATGGTTTTGCAGGTCATTCTAGTTTGAATCAGCACCTCACAACAGGAAGTACTGTTTCTTTGAGATAACTTTCTGTCTTGCTTCCTGTTCGAGGGGCTCTGCCCACTGGCCAGTTTGAGCTGTGAGTTGAGGCCACAGCCGCCGCCTTTTGCCAGCAAAGTCTTCATCCAAAGGGACTACAGCAGTGGCACCAAGTGACAGTTCCAGACCAAATTCCCCTCAGAGTTGGAAAATCGGGGCGAACCCTCCATGGCTACTCTGCCCAGTGCCGAGCGGAAGGCCTTCGCCCTAAAAATCAACAGGTCAGATGGGCGGCGGGAGGACAGGCCCACCATGAGCAACAGGAAACGGAAGAAGAGGGAGTGTCCTCTTTCAACTACACAGTCCATATGCAACCCTACCAAACAACGTAAAATGGATGACTTTTTAAATGATATTCAGTCAACGGTCGAAAGTAATAAATTATCATCCTCACTTATTAGCCTTTCTAACAGATACGATCCACTGGAATGGGACTTACAAACTGAGGAAGAGAGCTCACAGCTTCTGGACATTTCTGTTTCTTTATCAGGCGTCTCTTCCCTCTTTCAAACATCAGCTGTCGGTGTTGCCGCTGAAGGGTTTGTTGCAACAGGAGTATGGGGAATTACAAAATAAAAACTTTTTTGATTTTATGTCTAGGCAATGCATGCTGACGGCACAGACAGTGCTGACTACTTTTGAGCTTTTAACTGAGGCCAACAATAAAGCGGACTCATTAAAAGAGTCAACTGTTAAGTTTGCTGATCCAAAGATGGGTGCTAACTTGGGTTTCACTAAAAGTATAAAAAAACTTTCATGTGATCTACTCCCTCACCTAGAGGTGCATGATTAATTTCTCATTCATCTTCAGGCTCAGATAATATTATTGCCCATTATGACGATCTATGTCATTCATTGAAAAAATTTCTTACTGTCAAACTTCCGATAAGAAACTGCCAACAAGTTGGAGTTAGCTGGTTTGATTCTGACTATTCGCACAGTAGAAAATATTTGAGAGCTGCAATGCGTAGGGTTCAGCAATGTCCCACCTTAAAAAACTATAGTAACATGTTGAAAATTAGGCATGATTATAAGAAATTGAAACTTTATTGGCAAGGGTTTCCCAGGCAAGGCAAATTTTTAAACAGAGAGTCTTGGATATTAGTGCCCAGACTGACATGGAATTATTAGCAAAAACAGATCCTTAAGATGGTTGGCTAAGAATAAAAACACCTTCCAACCTGAAAAATACCTTTCAATGGGTCTGCCACAATTACACAGAAGAGCTTATACCAGAACCAGATTTGAGTTACTGGATTCCATGTCCAGACATGGGCGCTTCCACCATGTACCATACCACGAGAGAACCTGCTTATGTGGTTCATCTGTCATTGAAGATATTTCCCACATCTTGTTCAACTGCCAAATATATGCCCCCATTAGGCTTAAATATTTATCATTTCTACTGGAAAGAACAGCCCATTGGGAATCAAACCACAGATTGTTATATTTCCTCCAGGCCGTAGGACTGCTAAGTTTATAATCAAGTCCATAGGACTGCTAAGTTTATAATCAAGGCAGCGTTCTTAAGAACCCAATATATTGAACAAATTGGTGTATCCTGCAAGGGTGATCTATTATCCGATTTTTGACTCCCTGGTTTTCCACATATGTTTTTATTACTGTATTCTTATATATCTAACTTATCTGTATTTTGTCTTTATGTTATGCATAACATATTTATGTTATGTTACTGATAAGGTCTTATGACTATTCAGTAAACCTCTTACTTTACTTTACTGCTTCCTGTTCTTGATGTAGCCATTCCTTGGATCAACATCTGCAAGACAGCAGTTTATGTTAAGTTGAATGTAAAGCACAAACAACGAACAAGAAAAACCAAAGGATGTGCATTCAGTGAATGTTAAGAAACTTTTTAATGAAACCAGGAAAAATGATCTAATAACTTTCAATATCTTTCAGTAAAATATCTCTTTAGAGCAAATATTAGATGATCTGTTAAATTAATGAAATATCAAATTTTATTTATAAACTATAACTATAAAATCATTGGACAAAAAACTTCTTCTTCAATACTTTTTACAATATGCACCAAATACCAGCTTACTGAAAAACAAAATGTACTGAAATATAAATGATGTATTTACACATAATTAATAACATGTTCATTTACATTGTCAGATAAAATCAGTGTACATATATGTTTGTATTGATATCTAACCAACCACCAATGTCACTTCAGATTAAAAAATTCACATAAATTATTATTACAAATTACATTACATATTTTATGTTGAATGTTTTTATTTGAAGATGATGTACATTGATTAAATTAATGACAGAGGGATAACGGTGATCTATATGACTCCATGTTATACAGTATTATTTCCAGAATTAAAATAAAGATTTTAATACTTAATACTTAATATATAAGAAGAATATAAAGATATTATAATATAAAGATATTATAAAGAAACTTAATGCAAACAAAAGCTTTAAGTCAGCTCAGTCTATTTGTCAAGATCAAACTACCACTGTATGTATGTATATGGAAGATGGCTTGATGTTTTTATGTTTTGTTTGTCTATGTTTATCTTAAAAACCAATGAAAAACATTTTTTTAAAAAAAGATCAAACTACTGTCAGATCCATTATCTTTGGCTTGATGCCCCATTGAGTCTCTTAAAACCCAAAAAATCTGTCCCCACTACACCCAATGCCGTCACCACTACCAGAGCCATTCAGGATTGAAGGGGAGCAACACTTAGAAATTAAAGACATTCTAGATTCTAGACATTCTAAACACCAAATAAAATACCAGTATTTACTTGCATGAAAAGAATTCCTCCCTCCAAAACTGAATGGGTAAATCTTAAGCAAATCAAAGTGATGAGGTTCATTAAACGCTTTCATAACCAATATCCTGATAAACCAAAATAGCTTGCATATCTAACCATTCTGTCTTTTTCTTCTGTTTTGCAGAACTAACGTCCCTGTCATGGGAGAGACAAACATGTCAGATCCACCATCCTTATGACCATCCTTGGCACTTCCCGTCATCAAAGTATCGAGGAAGGGAGAGAAAAACAAATGGACAATAAAGTCGTATGGTTCTGTGGTGGGAATTCAGGAGAGGGGAATGGCATTGAAGAGGAAGAACCAGGGGAGACATGATAGCGGTCTTCCAATATTTGAGGGGCTGCCACAGAGAGGAAGGAGGTCCAGCTATTTTCTAAAGCACCTGTAGGACAGACAAGGAATAATGGATGCAAACTGAACAAGGAGAGATTCAACCTGGAAATAAGGAGAAACTTTCTGACAGTGAGAACAATCAACCAATGGAACAGACGTTGCCCTCAGAAGTTGTGGGAGCACCATCACTTGAGACTTTCAAGAAGAGACTGGACTGCCGTCTGTTAGAAATGGTGTAGGGTCTCCCCCTTGGGTGGGGGATTGGACTAGATGACCTTCAAGGTCCCTTCCAACTCTAGCTCAGTGTTTCCCAAAACATCTAACTGACTAAAGATGGACTGGTCATGGGGGAAGGGATGGTGAACCGGAGGAATTGGGAACTTTTAGATTATGCCTGGCTTTTCTGCAGCCAACATCTCTTAGTAAAACCATCTTTGGTCAATACTATTAAATTAAAATATACCCTGCTAATTCATAGAGATTTATTTTTTATTCCCTCTGTGCTGGACATTTCTGGACAAAATACAACTTCAACTGAAGTCCTTGTTTGTTGGGAGATGGTAACAGATTTAAAATCATTTTTGTGTATTGCTACCTTGCAGTATCATCATAAACAACATGAACAGCTGAATGCTGATATAGATGAATTTAAATGTATTGGCTGCCCAACTCAGCAACCCTGGAAAGCGTACAAAACCAGAAAAAAAAGATGAAAATGGTTAAAACATTTGTGTAGGCCAGAAAAAATAGTGATGATGATGATGATGATGATGATGATTGCAAAATTCCAAAGATTTGGTGGTTTTTTAAAAAATGGTCCACTTTGCATAGGGAATTGTTCCTTTCTCTGGTTTCAAATAACATTTCCTATTTTGGGAGGTAGAATAGATATTCTTTTCTTTTTTTCCTTGTTGATAATTTCTGATCCCTGCTGTCGTTCTTCCGCTTGGCAGGTTCAGCAAATTTTATTTTTTTCTGGGGAGATGGGGAGAAGAAGAAGAATCTCAAATTATGCCCCCATTATGTCTCTGTTCTGTTGGTGCCCATGCATTTTATCACGTGTAAAATGGTGACTTCTACAATTCAGACCAATCAAATAATTAAAAAGGCAGGTTTGCGAAATTAAAAAAAAAAGAATGAACCATCTCTCTATGTAAGTGATTCCATATCAGACTATTTTCACAATCAATGCAATCAGCATTCAAGAAATAATTTTGAAACCTCTTCTTTGGTCATTTTCTTCTATACTGAATTCCATTTATAACAATAGATGATTTATTTAATTAATTAAATAATTATATGCTGCCTGAGTCTCAGTAATTCTGGGCAGTTCACACAAAAAACGGTAGAACTATAAACGTATACATGATGATGATCCTGATTAAACCACTGCAAGCTGAAGACCTCTTTGGTTAAAGTTAGGGGGCATAAAGTTAGTCCATTGTGGGTTAGTAAATAAATATTTTTCAGCCTTCTCATCAAGGACTGAGACTGAGTGGCCGGCCCAACGTTACCCAGAGGGAATCGCATGGCCAATTGAAGCAGAGTAGAAGCTGCACTGTCAGCTTATCAATCTATTATGATCAAGCCCGTGCTGAATAAGCAGTAACAGTGTATTGCAGCTACCTAGTAAAACTGGTCTGGGGAAGTCACAGGAGAAAAAAGTCATTTGCAAATGTTCCAGTTACATGTCCAACAACCATTAAAAAGTAATACCCCAAACTCTTAACTCCTTGCTGTCATCTATTGCTGTTTGGGTTTTTATAACCCAGACGCATTAGTTCTAGGTATGAATAAGGTACAGGTTTTGTGCAGTGCAGTTTATTTTCCTGTTTTATTGAATTTGGGAACAGATTTATATTAGAACTTATGGCCATGCATTGGTATGTATTTGTGTAAAATGTGGAGGGCCCCCCACAAATGGGTGTTCTTAGTGCTAGATCTCCAGCTATTATGAGACCTTGTTTTCAAAGTATCACTTAGAAACAAGTTGTTAAACTTATTTCTGCTCTCTTGTTTCTCTGACATCACCCCACATCTTGTATTAACCAAATCTGTGCTATCTTCATGATAGAACAGGATGTTGAAAATGGGCTCCCTTTTCTGAATTAGCAGGGTATAATTTAATTTAATAGTATTGACCAAAGACAATGAAAAGCAACATGATGCAGGGGGTCCAGAATAGCCTTACAATACATTCAGCATTGTCCTACAGCAGATGAACATGCGTATATGAAAGGAGTAGAGCCTATGTCTTGATGGTGTAGTACAGCTAATCCTCAATTTACAACCAGTTGTTTAACAACCTTTCAAAATTATAACAGTGATGAAAAAGTGATAAACAACGAATTCTTGTACTTACAACTGTTGCAGTGCCCCCATCATATGCTATGTGTTAAAATTCAGGCACTTGGCAACCAGCATGTATTTACAATGGTTGCAGCACTCCAGGGTTGTGTTTGACCTCGGGGCAGGGGTGGGGAGGCATGGCCAGGGAGGCATGGCCAACTCAACATCACTCATCAAGGCTCCGTTTTTGGCTGAGACCACCTCCTGCAGCCCTCTGCCAGCTAAAATGAAGCCCGGGCAAACTCACTAAGCTCCTTTTTGCTAGCAGGAGGCTGTCACAGCCAAAAAATGGAAGCCAGGCAAACTGCATGCGGCCTCCTTGGGGTCCTTTTTCACTGGCAGAGGCACTGTAGGCCAATCCTTCACTGTTTGCAGGGTGGGCCCATGGGCGAGATCTAAACGCCTCATGGGCCGCATCTGGCCCATGGGCCTTGAGTTTAACCCTGTCCTAGAGTATATTGTTTTCATGGTGCAAACAGCAACATTCCCATCTAATCAAAAGAGATCCAATCACTTAAATAAATAAACAAATAAAAACTCAGTGGCCAGACAAAGTAATTGCTAGCTGCATCTTGGAACTAATTCCAAGGATACTCTTGATACTTATGCGGGAGAACAGGCTGAGACCTGTGAATATTTCGCCTCCACTCCTTATGCCAGGCGTCAGCACAACAGCAACAGGAGAGAATATAGACTAGAGACAATAACAAACCCTCACAATTTATCATAGATACCCAAACACAAAATGCATGAGCCTCTTCCCCACATGCATACATATACTACCCATACATACTGAAATAGCTCCTTTTTTTTGGCAAGGAAACAATATTTTAACAGATCCACGAATTATTCCCAGCTGTAAGAAGATTGTTTCTTTGGTAACTATGTGTTTCTTCTCTGACTAAAGAGATTGTGAAACAGATCTTCCACAGTTGCTATGCTTTAAAAGCAGCTGCAAAGCACTGATAAAAACTGTCTGAATCATCAGGAGTCGGCTTTTTAAAATTAATTTTCTAACCTTTGTCCTTATGTAGTTTTCTTGATTAACCCCTACCTTCCTTTCCCATAAAGCTGTTATTTATATTAGTTGTGTGTTTTGATTTGAAAGACAAATGATAGCTTGTAAAGATAAAACTGAGGAAATGTTTGCAGAGGGCCATTAAGTTCCATCTCAGTCCTGATTCAGCCTTATCATTAAACAAAGTAAATGATACTTTGGATAGCAGAGATGAAGAAATTGTGCAGTCACAACAACCTGGGGACCCATCACAAATATCTTAGTTTGGGCAGCTGTCTTTGGCTATCTGAGGATAGTTGTTTGACTATGTTTGCCGTTGTCATTGACCTGCAATAAATATTCTATTAAACCCATGACTGTTCATGTTAAAAGTCTGACAATGCCTACGAAGGCCTCAGTTCATTTGGAATTGAGGCACTGTTTGAAAGTCTGTGTGGTGTATATTGGATTAAGGGATTGGATTTGGATTAAATAAACTCTTTAATCACAGAACTCATTGGGCCACTTGTTCTCCCTTAGCCCAAACTTACTCATAGAATTGTTGTAGACAAAGATATCCATGAGGAGGTTAAAATAAAATCAAGATGGCAGTTGTGACCACCAACATGGATCAAAGTCCAGCCCCTTGTGTGGCATCCTATGCAAATACAAAAGAATGGGACCTTAATTGAAACTGCCAGCTTAACACATATTAAATACCTTTGGCTATATAAATAACATTTGGAAAGATCCCCTGTATCCTGTATCCCCTTTGAGCTAACATAGAAAATGTGGAATAAAAATTCATCCATTATTTATTTACTGCTTTATCTCAGGTAGTAAATTGCACTGAATTTAGTTTCATGTTGTGGATAGTTTAGAAACTAGAATACTTTGACCACTATTCTATTTTTAAACCTAATGAGCTTTACAGAGTTTCAAAATAGCATCTGCTTGTTAAAAACAACTGAGCCTTTTTTTAAATTTAAAACCAGGCAAGATTTAACTGTGCACACTGAAATAAATTTATTCATTAATTTAGTCAATTTTTATAGCCACCTATCTCAGCAAAGCTATCTGGCAGCTAACAATTATAAAAACTATAAAACAGTTATTTCAAAACAATAAAGCATCCATAAATAAATACATACTATAGCTAAGATAGTTAGACAACTGTCACTTAAGTCAAGAAATGGCCTTTAACATATTCCAAGCCTCAGGCTTTAGTACATAACCAAATTCTTAAACCTTGCAAAAGGCCAACAGGATTGAGGCCATTCTAATTGGATGGGACAATACCATATTCTGCAAAGCTATAGCAGAGAAAGCTCTTCTAGTTCCTGCCAGTTGATAGTCTTTAGATGTTGGGATCTGCTGGATCAAATTGGGTGAGTAGAGACTCTTAGAAAGTGATGATTCCTCAAGTTATGATCAATTATTTCCTATTGAGTTCATATTTGCCCTTTGTTTTCCACTGTGTTGTATTTCTCCCAATAATCACAGGATTGTGGATTATGTAAACAGGTGCAAACATTTGTGACTAATATTGTAAAGTACCTAGTACATATCCAGTTCATTTCTTAAAAATAAAATAATTGCACATAGTTTTGTAAATATTACACATATTTATCTGTGGTTTTGTTCAGAAGGCTCTTAAGACATTTATGAGAAGTGTTCCCATTGGATCCAAAGATCCAAAACTGAAGAGAACCATTTTTCTTTTGTAACTTTCTTATGTTAAAGTATCTTAGCCTTTGAGAATGGGCTGCATAGAAATGAAATGAATAAAATAAAGAATGTATTCATGCTTTTTCCAAATTGAATAAACAGCTTATGATAAAACCCGTGTCCAAAAAAAGATTTCTTTCATCCAATTGGTGGACAACGCTAATAATGAAATATTTGAATTGTTACATGAAAGAATACACTGTTCAGAGTGTTTATGCTAAACTATGAACTACGCTTGCATTTTGCTCCAAAACAGTCTTTTTGTGTTTGCTGGAAAGCTGGCTTTAATTCTATTTGCTCAGAATGGACTAGAATGAAGTTGAAAGCAGGCATTTTATTGCAACTTTCCATTACTTACCCAAAAGTTTTTAAAATGGGAGATAGTTCCTTGCTAAACTTTAAAGTCATGGTGAGTCATAGTTGCTATTGTACCATTGTATTCTGGAATTCATACAAGGTACAAATTAAGTGTGTACATTTGGATCAGATGCAGGAAGAGATTATCAACCTCCTTTCATGAATTCTAAACAATTCTGGTCTTCCAAAATTCTAAATTAGTGTCAGAATAATACTGTGAGCTCTGTATGGAACAAGGATAAATGTGTTATTACTAGGGGAAAAATGACCTTTTTGATTCAGCTCATAGTAGTCTTATTGATGGAAGCCCCAGAAAAAAAAAAATGGACCTTGCACAGGCATGAAATCAGTCATACGCTTTTAAATTCTGTGTGTGTTCAAATTTTTTTTACTACCAATTCTGTGGATGTGGCTTGGTGGGCATGATGTGACTTGGTGGGCGTGGCAGGGGAAGGTTACTGCAAATCCCCATTCCCTCCCCACCCCACTAACCTGCTTTTCAGCTCCGTTCTCCTGTGCAGGGCAACCAAAGAAGACCCAGCCAATCAGCTGGGACTCAGCGGGGCAGTCAGAGGTGGTATTTGCCAGTTCTCCCAACTACTCAAAATTTCCACTATCGGTTCTCCAGAACTGGTGAAAACCTGCTGAATACCAATCAATTCTGGTGTGTTCCATTTCTATGTTTTA
The DNA here is from genome assembly GCF_900518735.1 of Pseudonaja textilis. Next base: position 2,351,403 of record NW_020769366.1, on the reverse strand, counting down.
AATGCACGGCGAAGCAATGTAAAATCTATATATTTGCTTCTAAACCACAACTATACCATAATGAAAGGACAATATGAAAAAAATGTGGAAAGTATTAAATTTAGGTGATCTTCACTGCATGATTGCTAATCTGCGATTGTATAGCAAGAGAACAGAGTAAACAGAATTTTAATTACATTTGCAGATACTACTTTGCAAGAATATGTTGGGAACACAGGAAGCAAACAGGACAGGATTTAAAATTCTGTATAGGGGTGTGAGTTAAAAAAAGAAAGTGACTAAATATGTGTGTGAGAGATCAGGACAAGAGAACTTTTATCTGTCAAATTCTGCACCAACATTTTCAAAAAGATATAAGTCTACATTGAGCCTAGAAAAGCATATTTGATATAGTAGTTTCTCTGAAGCCATTGGAAAGCAGTAGTAATTGAAAATAACCCAACTCATTCTGCTTGCCAGAATTATACTATCAAGCAACAATGCTCACCTGGGTGAAAGAGTGGATAAATTTAAAGAATAAGAGACTAGTAGCGTTAGAGGGCCATTTACACCTAGGGTGGCATGCATTCGTGTGGTACGGAAAACATGTAGCACATCAATATTTCCAAAGACATTATTCTGCACCAACATTTTTAAAAAGATATAAGTCTACATTGTGCCTAGAAGAGCATAGACAGGCTTTATTTGTGGTATGGTATAAAATTAAACAGTAGAATTACAGGAAGGTTCCGATCTGGTTATCCACCTTAGAAGTGTTGATACATTCAAATCTCATTAATCAGGGAAAAATTGTTACATACAAGGATATAATAAATGAAAAGGGGGATTTGAAATCGAAACAAGAACTAAAAGAACAAGGGGTAGAATTGGAGTGGTGGTCCTATTTACAAATCCAATCGTGTTATCTGAAAGATATGATAGAGAACCAATGATGATAGAAAAAATCTTACTGAAGACAGATGACAATTTGATAAAAAAAAAAACTTATAAATTTCTATTAGATGGAGGAAGAGCAAGTTAAGGAAACCACACTGGTATGGGCCAAAAATTTTGGTATAATATTGAATTGGAAAAATGGCAAGAATTATGGGACAGAACAGGAAAATAACACTGACAATACTATACAAAGAAAATCTATATAAAATATTGTACAGGTACAAGGCTGGCAAAAATGTTCAGAAATTTATCACCAAATTGCTGGAAATGCAATCAAGAATCAGTCACATACTATTATATGTGGTGGTCATGTAAAAGAGCAAAGGAGTATTGGCAAAAATTCAGACATGATTGGAAGAGTTGATTGGACCAAAAGTAGAATTCAAACCAGGATTATTTTTATTAGGAATAACAACAGAGAGATATAGCAAAGAGATGACTTGTTTAATAATACATATTATAATGGCAGCAAGAATGGTTTTTGCCCCAAAATGGAAAAATAGAGAAATTCTCTTAGAATGTGAAGTGATAAAGAAAATATTGATTTGTGCAGAAATGGATAGATTGATGTTGGAATTGAAAACTAAAAGCAAGACAGAATATCATGAGATATGGAATAAATTTTATCAATGGTTGGCACTGAAAGGAGGGTACCAGAATAAAAAATAACTAAGATTCATAGAATGGAGAGTTGAGGTTATGTATGTAATCATAACTGAATAGAATAGATAAGACAAAAGTAAAAACTTAATAATACAGGTGAGATTATGATATATATATATATATATATATATATTTGTTTTCTGAGGTTCTCGCGGGTATTTGTATGTGGATCTTTGGTTGTTCGGGTTTTCTCCCGCGTAAGATTCGAAGTATCTAGGCAACGTTTCGATGAAGTCTCATTCATCATCTTCAGGCTTCTGTCTTCAGCTCTTGCTTCTCAGTCTGAGAAGTATATATATTAACCCTAACTGTATAAAGGTAGCAATGTATATATGATATTTATTGGTAATTTAGTATGTAGGGCAAGGATGATGCCAGGACAGTCACACCGTGTCCAATGTTCTAATGTATAATTAATAAAATTTATAGGAAAAAAGAAAGAAAATAACTCAATTCATTTCTTTTTGGCATACAATTTTCAAAAGCACCCAAACTCAAGCTAAGTCACTAATTGGCAATACATAATACATATTCACAAGTGATATTTAAATAGTTTTTGAAACAATTGTTTGTGTGTGTGTGTGTGTGTGTGTGTGTGTGTTGATGTGATAGGTGCCAGGCCATACACCTTTTAGATTTCAATTCAAGTCTTGTAGCAGCTTTAAAAGTTATTACACTGTATGAATCCAACTTTTTAAAGTTTTCAAAAGACTTTTAGATGCAAAAGTGTATGAATGAGCAGAAGGCCACTGTGATTTATTAAACAAAACATGTGTTTTACTATCCTAGTATGATATCTGAGCACAGCTAATATGTTCCACTGAGTTCAGTTGAGTTTGCTTTCTAGGCTGGGCTGTTTATTCTTGCAATGTTTGGGTTGTGTATGACGACACCA
>NW_020769366.1:2321452-2348899 GCF_900518735.1 Pseudonaja textilis | reverse complement strand
CCACCTCTGGTATTGATCAATTATCGCCAATGCCTTTAGGCATAAAATCCAATGTTGTTCAAAACTACTGCATATTCCACCACTTTCTCATTAACTAGATATCTAGGGGATTTGGGGGGAATATGTATTGCTTGTGAATATTTTTATATTTATATTTTAAAAATCAATATATTCTACAGTACTTGTAATGTATATTACACAGTTATATTTATCTATGCAAGTGCTGAAAATGTTTGATCTTTGGACCATTGTGGTGATCAGAATTGGTGGGAAATATAGGAGCAACAAGTAGACGAGTATATCCAAAGTTATTTATTTCTTTGGAAGGATGCAAAAAATATCAAATGTGAATATTTCCTGTTTTGATTGCTCTTGAAAAATACCGAATGTTGATTGCTATGAGAGCCATAAACATAGTGAGATGTTGCTGGAGAGGTGCTATTTCCACTATAATCCAAGAAACATTTGCTATTTTGAAGCCTTATCATTATGTAGACGTGCCTTGAAAGGGATATCAAGAACACTGTGTCCTGAATTCACCTCCATCCAATTAATTGTTCCAAAGTACAGGACGTGGAATAATGTATTTATACTACAGGAATGTGGATTCCAAATTGGTGGAAGGAGGGAGAAACCTTTTTAACTGTAAAAGTCATTTGACAGTGATACCAATTATCCAGACAGGTGATGGGCATGGACTCTGCTCCATGTATGGTCAGATAGAAACTAGACAACTATCTGTCCAGGTCATTCAATCTGATGGAGCTTGATCTTCCAACTTTCGCATTCTACAAAACAGGCAGTTGCAATACCACCTAACTAGCTATTCCATATTCTTCTCTCCTCTTCAAGACAAATCAATTCCTTAAAGCAGGGATCCCCAACAACCCGGCTGTGGTCCACTTCCAGGTTACGGCTTGTTTGAAACCAGGTCACACAAGTGATGGGCAAGTGTGCATGCGTGAAGCTCTACTTGGGCAATCAGAGGGCTCTTGCACTTGTGCGTGAAGCTCCACTTGCATGAGTGGAGGGCACTTGAGTGAAGGTCGCTTGTGCTCATGCACAAAACTCCCTTTGCACGAGCAGAGGGGTACTCGTGCTCCAAGCTCAATTTGCACAAATGGAGCTTCCAGCACAAGCATTCTCGACTTCCACGAGTGGAGTTGTGTGTGCGACAAGCATCTTCCACTCATGCACAAGGATCCATTTGCTGCCTTAAAGCACTAGTAAAACTATTAAAATCAATTAATAAAATAGTTAAATTTAATTATTGGATTCTTAGCTACAAATGTATTTAAATTTAGGACCAAATGGATTCCAATTTGTTTCATTTATGATTGGTCATTCATTCCATGTAATACACATATACTTAATGCACATTTGTTTTTGACTGTATCTTTTCTTGTTTCTAAAACATGTACTGCTTAAGTCAGCAGTCCCCAACCTTTCCCCCTTAGTGGCCTGGCCCGGCACAGGAGGCACATGGAAGTTGCGGCAGGAACACAGGTGCACCTACAGCTCCATTGGTGAGAGCAGCATGTGCCCACCTCTCACACAAATAGAGCTTTGCAAGTGAGCAGACGACACTTGCACTCACACACAAAGCTCCGCTCACACGAGCAGTGAACAGTTATACTCATGTGCAAAGCTCCACTGGCGAGAGAGGAGGATGCTTGTGCTTGCACATGAACCTTCACTCACGTGAGTAGAGAATGCTTGTGTGCAAAGCTCCAATTGCATGAACGGAACTTCACATGCGAGTGCCCTCCTCTTGTGCAAGCAGAGCTCCACACACACACACTTGCTTGCCCATTGCTCACATAGGTGGGCCACAGTCCAGGAGTTGGGTTAAGTATCTCATTTCCATTGTATTCAGCATATTTTTCCGATTGGCCGATGTTTTTGTCTGCTGTACCTGGCTCTTACTTCCATATTAAAAAGTAGACAGGAAACCTCTTATGTAGTGTATTCAAATGTAGACTTCTAATACTACATTCTTAATGGTTAGTTAACACAGCGTAACGATTGGTTAAGAACAACGGGTTCCGATTGGCCGCATAAGTGGTGGGAAGTTTAAACACATGCCATTGGTTGCGAGCCGTGAGCAGCCGCTATAAAAAGGGCTGCCGCGGCTCGACTTCAGTTGAAGTTACTGGTTGCTAATAAAGAGCTGATTTCAACTCCGGTCTTCGAGTCTGCTTTGTCCTGGCGATAGAACATCTTACGTAGCTATTCTTGCTCCCTTCAACAAACATTAATGCCTTGCAACAGACCATATGTGACAACCTTTCCATCAGCATGTCAGATTTCACCCAGTCCAATGTGGAAATAAAAGACACCCAGCTCTTGATAAGTTAATTTTATTTCTAGGAAAATCTGAGATTGTACAAAGGAAGGAAGACTCTGGGACTCAATCTTTATACAGTATATACAGGGCCAAGGTTCAACTCTGACATTTCTTTATCCTGTCCATTTGTCGTGACGGGCTGAGGACCACTTGGGTGGGAGAAACAATTGACAGTGATGCATTGTTTTTGCAATGGATCAGTCTGCTCTCAGGCCCTGTGCTTCTGACTTTGCCCTCACGGAACATTTTCATAAAATCTCTTCATTCATTTTCCCATCTTTGGTAAGCATTCTATTTTAAGGCAGTGTTTCTCAACCATGGCAACTTAAAGATGTGTAGGTTCCCAGGATCCCCCAGTCAAGATGCTATATTAAAGCATACCAACCATTTTCCCTCTTCTAGAAGATGTGTAGCTTGTAACGATTCACTCCAATTACTTTCTCAGACACAAGTATTTTGATCCTTGATACATTAATTGTCAGATCCATATTTCTCATTACATTCCACTGTGAAACATTTGATTTCTAAGCACAGTGTCATTTTTATATGAAAGTATTAGTCCATGCATATTCACATCTCCAACAAACACGCCTCAAAATCAATATTTATACATAAACATATGTATAAATATATAAAATAACTATTCACATTCCCTGTCTTATTCCCTGTTAAATTTGTTGAAACATTTCCCGTTACAAGAAGTTCATACTTACCAACCCCTCATTCGGGGACTGTTCAAAGTTACAATGGCACTAAAAATGAGGTTTAAGACGAGTTGCAGCCGTCACAGTGTTCCCACATTCATGTGGTCACAATTCAGGTTACTTGGCAAGCGTTGCACATTTACAGCAGTTACAGCCTTCTGTGTTCACATGATCACTACTTGCAACTTTCCCTACTGGCTTTTGACAAGCAGAGTCAATGGAGAAGCTGGCAGGAAGTTGCAAGTTGTAGAAACATGGTGTTGCACTTAACAGCCTGCTGTGATTTGCTTAATAACTGCAGCCAGAACTGACATACGTCAGTGTGAACCTGTGATGCCATGCCTAAAGGCCACGTTGCTGCTCTGAATTGTGGTTCGTAAGAGAGAACTACCTATTTTCCATTTACTCTCACACAGCCTTACTTCCATTCTTCCCATATTTAACACAAACCATCAACTCCTTATTCATGCCAGGTGATCCATAATTCAAGCCCATTCAGTTTATCATATATTTTCTCAAAACGAACAAAGATATAATACATGCTTTTTCTCACATCCATATGTTTCTCATAATTTTTATTGCTAATATCTTTGATGGCTGAAGTATAGCAATTATTACAAATGGCAGGATCATCTAAAGTATGAGTAAAATTGCAGATCCCTCTGAATAGTTGGGAGGATCCTATCTTTACCATTAACTAAGCAAAGACCAAGGCTTAGTTTAAGCACCATGGCACAATCACATCAGATGCTATGATAGGCAGATGGTAGCCATCAAAAGAACTCTCCGGAATTTCTTTGGCAGTTCTACTCCTTTAGAAAATCTGCTCTTCCTTTGTGTCCAGTTGAGGAAATAATTATATGTCGTCAGCAAACTTTTAAAGTACCTGAGCTAAAACTATTTTGATGCTATTTTTAAAACAAGGTTTTGGAAGAGGAAAAAGAAAACAAAATTATTGATGGAGCATGGGCAAATGGGGGAATAATGCAGAAAAACAGATGAATGAAAGATAGAAAAAGTATCTTTATCCTTCTTTAAAACAAATAGGAATGGAGGAAGAATGAATGGGAAACCATTAAGCACTCTCTGTTTCTTACTACGGCTATATTCAGTCCTAAAAGTGACTTTGCATTGCTGTTTTTGAAAGAGGATGTTTATTTTTTTATCATTTTTTAAATGTAAAATATATTTACTTCTAATTCATTTTATTGGGGTGACAAAAATGATGGGGGAAAGCCATGTAAGAACAGTTTTGAGCAATATTGCTAATACTGCCTCACTACATGCTCTGTTGTAGACTCATTTTCCAATTTTGCTGAGAGTAATATTCCAGATATAGTCTTTCTCTTGCATACACAGCCAAGTTCCATTTGTGCTTAAATATAAATCTCACAATCAGAACCTTTAAAGTTTGTGTGATTGCTGTTTCATTACTCATGCCATTGTTTAGAACAGTGTTTCTCAAACTTGGCAACTTGAAGATGTGTGGATATGCTGGCTGAGAGTTGAAATCTATGTATCTTCAAGCTACCCACGTTGAGAAACAGAGTGTTAGAGCATTTGATGACTACAGATGATGTATTTTTAACAAACACGTCCATAATTTTCAATGATGCCAATGACACAGGTGCCTAGCTTCTCTAACCCTCAGAACAAGTCTATTAGAGCTTCTTCATATATGAATAAGGATACGGTTAGGAAGTACAGCTAAATTCTTGGACATTTAATCTATAACTGGCTTTTACATGCATGTAATCTTATTTGGATATTATTCATTTTGTAATGAATTGTACAACTTTTACCTATGTTGGTTCTCTAAAAAAGTTTGGGGCTTTGAAAAAAATAGCTCTGCCTTTTCTCTTCAGAAAAATGTCTACAAAGGCCTCTACAGAGGGGACAAAAAAAGGCAAGATGGCACCTGACAGGGCACCATCAAAACTCTACCTCTTTTTTATATGGCCCGTATGTGCAATATTAAAAGGGAATAGCTGCCACTTTGACTCTTTTAACCCCCTACAGGTGTCACTTGAAGTATGCACTGCAGCTTTTCTTAGCATAAATCTACCGAATTATTTTAGGTTGCTATAGTGCACTTACATGCAATATAGGGAGTAAGCATGAAATTAATGGCTCCTGCAGTATTAGACTATAATCACAGAGATCAAAGTAACAAATCAAAAGAGTATATACAAATTCACAAATATACATTTCCGCTTCTTATTTCTTAATGATGTTGGGCTAATAATAAAATAAGACTCTTTCTCTAAATTCACATTTTAAAAAAATGTTTTTTTTATTGGTGATCTTGCTGAGCTGCCTTGTGAACTGAACTGTTGAACTCAATATGCTGTTGCTGGCAGCCATACTGTAGTTATCAGATCCACCAGGTAAATGCGGTTGAAGGTGCCTGTATGGTGTTGCATCACTGTGAGAGGGAAGAATTGGGCTTTTACAAGTTGGCATGTAGCCAGCGGATCAGTCCACACTGAGACCTTTTCCCCATTGCCTCTTCCATCTCTGCTCTTTCAAGGTACCTCATTACTTTCTGAAGAATTTCTCCCACACTGTAGCCCTTTTGGGTTGCTTTCTGAGCCAGCTGTGGAAGATCAGCCAATTCTCCTTCTCTGTCATTTAAGAATGTCAGGTTGGGCACATTGAAGTGAGAAGCTACCATCCACTGGAGGACAGCTTGGAGTTCTTTGTTCAAAGAACCATTTTCACCATTCTGATTAGTTACTATAATTCCGTTTGAGCCACCTTGTCTCATATTAGATCTGACTAAAGCAGCTGTTCTTGGTCCTCCTAAAGTTTGAGATGAACCATTATATTGTTTATGTGATGTGTCTCCACTGCCTAAATTTGAACTATTGCTTCCGGGCTCCAAAAGGCACAGTTTAGTCATAGATTTCACCAGCTGGTCAATATCTAGCATATTCATACGGTCCATGTTGCCATACATATCCAGTGGTCCACTGGGTAGTTTTGAGGTAGCCTTTATTCTCTGAGGCTTGCTCTCGGGAGGAGGGGCTTGCCGAAGACTTCTGTTCATGTTGTTGCTATTGTTGTCTACATTAGAAACAGCTTCGCGCATGACCTTCTGGATGGTTGATGTGAGGATGCTTGAAATATCTTCTTTTCTTGATTCTTGGTACTGACTTTCCTGCCACCCCCCTCCTCGTTTTGAAGGGCTAAAGTTAGGGTTAGGGACACCCATGGTCATCCCTGCCCTCTCGTATCTGGAATCCTGACGTTTGTAGCCAAGTGAAGGATTATTTGACATACAAGGTCCACCTTGGTTTGCTTTTTTCATTAGCTGCTGCTGAATCTTCATTAATGCACTGTCAATAATAAGTTTGGCACAGTCATCCATTGAAATGATTTGTTCTAAACTTTTGCTTCCACAAGGAGAAGGCTCCGCTTGTCCATTTCTCTTTTCCTGTCCATTATTACGGGTATACATTATGCTGTTTTGAAGCTGAGCTTTTCTGGTGACTCTGCCAGACTCAAGATGTTGTCTCTTCTCTTAGCTTTCTAAGCTCTCCTGCTCATATCTAGATTATGCCCAGTGTAGACTAACCGTTTCTATGGTAGCGGTGACATCACAAAGCACCAGTGTATTATCCAGTAGCTCTGGCCTGATGACAATGCTCCCATAAATGATTTATTTTGAAAAATAACATTTCTTACTCCATAATTAGTACTTAATGTTGTTAACGAATGTCTATTATTTTCATGATAGTTGAAACATGGAAAATCATTACATTAGCATATGAAGCTATGACTCCAAGAATCTAAATATAAACTTTCTGTCGTGATTTGGAGCTTCCATCCCATCATACTCTTGTTAATAAAGTTTCAGATATCATCCTGCAATAGGTACAAATAAATGATGGCCATTAGATGTTGGACTATAACCTTTATATTCTTTGTCATTCCAGCTAGCATTAATCAGAGTAGTAGCTTCATACTGTGAATTTTGTTGTTGCGTAGCGGGGTGTCTGTTGTTGTTTTTTAAATGCTATCTTTGGGATTGTGGTTGATGCAGTTCTTTCATTCTCAGTGATTGGTAGACTGGATCGATGTCAATATGTTTGTTTATTGACTTATTGGTGTAAAACCAGCCTTTGAGGAATTATCTTTCTCTCCTTGATTTCACCTAGTTACAACTGTGGTCCCGGTTAGATCAAATTTGTGTCTTGTTTTGCACTGTTTTGTAGATGCTCTATGAAATAAATATATCATCTGTATGCTCTCAAGAACAGCCCTCTAAATATACATATTCAATATAGAAGCAAAAGTACACAGACAAAAATGGTTTAAAAGATACCTTTTATATCATATTCAATGTGATTTGTTAAAAAAAACATAATCACACATAATACCAAGTCATAATCTGTGGTTTACAATTCACAGTAGCTAGCTGGATTCATACAAAACTGAACATATAGATCACCCAGGAACTGGGTCCAGAATTCAGTGGTACTCATAATTTGGGGGATCTTGCATTTCATATCAATCATTGCTGTGTTAGCATTGAATTCCACTTTTTTTCCAACTGCAGTTCAAGATATTGGTTATCCCCATTAAAGCTCTATTTGGTAAGGGTCAGATTATTTGAGGGACCACCTCTCTCTGAGAATATCTACCCATTTCCATTAGATTGGATATGGTGGGCTAACTTCAGATCCAAGTGTTATTTGGCAAGAACTAGAAAGTGAGCCTTTTCCGTAACTGTGTTTTAGAAAGTAAGGGAGATGGTCTTGCAAGAAATATATAAACACCATTACTCAGGTAAATAGGGCTGAAATATTCTTGAAGTCTTGAGAAGCAATATAACATTCAGAAGTGGCTCATTTCTCTGATTCGCTGATATATAATAGTGAGGAAGCAAAAGTATAATTAGACTTGTGAAGTTCAGTTATTATACTCTACCCCAATGTATTGTTCAAGTTTTCCTGTGCGACTGATTTTCTGGTCAGGTTTACGCAGTGGGGCTGACAACAATTCTCTCTCTCTCTTTTAAAGAGAAGCTGAAGATCTCATATTTTTTAGTGGAGAAGGTCTTCTACCTGAGGGTTCTCCACCATCTATAGAATACCTTGGTGCAGCTTTTTTTGCAAAACCAACATGTGAATTTACAAATAATTTGTAAATAATGTGTAGCAAAATGCTACCACGCAATGAAGACAACGGATGGAACAGAATTTACTTCAACCACCAGCAGCAGAGCAGCCTGCAGCACAGATGGTATTTCTGTGTTCTCATGGGAATTTATTTTGATGTAGAGTTTGCTGAAAGAAGTGGCAACCAAATGGGCCATGCCTATCATTAAGGATAGTGACCCCAGGCTGGACAAATAACAAAACTGAATGCAAAACTTAGAGGCTCCTGTATGATTTTCTATGAGAGGAGCAACCACTAACTGTACAATTTGTAAACTGAAAAAAATACGGGCATAAAGTGCAGGGACAGATAGTGGATCTTACTGGCCAGAAAATACTAAGTGGACTAAAGCACTTTTCAGTAAAGTTTTTCAAAATGTTATAATTATCACTGCCCTAAAGCTGTGTTTGATATTTAATCTGCAAAGAACTCTAATGGAGATACAAATGTAAACAGTTCTTAGCGATGTAATATTAAGTTAAAGAACATATTCAAACTTAATTCTATTTAGAATATCTATTAGTCTTAATATAATTAAACAGGTGAAGAGAAGAATAATCTTTTCACATGTTTTATACTTGTTCATTCAAGATCTTATAATAAGTTTGAATTACCCTTTATATTATTCAATATAAAGGAGAAAAACGGTCAAAATATATCCCTATGGCTTCCACTGAAAGATGTTAATATATGCTGTCATGGACAAAATGAAGTATATGTGTTCCATCCCCATCACCCAGCCTCTTGGCCTTTTATCTGGATTATTAATTTTCCATTTGATCCCAGAAGAGTATTAAACATTATTTGGGATCTCATTTATCCTACCTTGCAATGTATCTACTAACCAGGCCTTATACATTTGTCTTCATGGTAGAACATCAAAATGTTTCAGTCAACCCACGTTATGCTTCTGTGTCAATCTGTCAGCACTGAACTCTCAGTGCAGAAGTCACATGTCAAAGTTTCATGCTGATTCTATACCTACAATAGTATAAGAGATACAGTAAATAAAGCAATTTGCAAGTCTCCATATGTTTTGGCAGCTGAAGCAATACATTTTTTTTAAGCTGAATTGTAACCCAACTGCTGCCGAAATCATCTTCTGATGGTTAGCTTTGTCAAGATTTGCTATTGTTAAGAGAACAGAAAGCTAACAGAACACTGGTTGAATAAACAAGAATGTATGTTTACATGATCTTCTGCCTTGCTTCAGATATTTCTTATATTTAGAACATAAAACTAGTTCTTACTTCTCAGAAAAGTCTCATGCACACAAAAAACAGTGCATTCCTTATTGTTATCCTACATCATAGGCTTTGACTCCAAATGAGAGTCCAAAGTTAAAATTCTATTTTTAAAGCAGCATGATTTCTTAGTCATTTTCCATGTTCCAAAATATTTCTTTATTGGTAGCTAGTAATAATTTATAATACAATCAGAATAGTTCTTGTTTGGGAAAAACTTTCCCAGGGCAAAGAGCATGTTTCTGATAATGTAACCTATATGCAATTATTAGGAAACAATTGTAAACCTAATTGCAGCAATCACTTCTATTGGACAGGAAAGTTTTGGTCTAGAAAGCTCATGTCTTTTGGAAAATAATGTATAGTAAAGTGCATTGTACAGGAGTTGCAATCTGAAATGGAAGATGTGCACAATGGGCACAGATCCATGATTTCTTTGACTAAAAACCTTCATTTGCTAGTGTGGTTGAACAAAATCAGCAAGATAGTGGAAGGAACACCATTGAGTCGCAAGCTCTGCCCATGTTGAAGGAACACTTTCAAAAAGAGGTGTGGTTCCCATCCAGCCACCATTTTGTTGATATTGATCCTTCCTCTCTGGATATCATTGCTGCTAATCTCCTTGCAGGAAAACAGATGTGGATAAAAGCCATGCAGCCCAATCACACTAGAATTTTTGACCTTGCTGCAGATCATATCATGTGTGCTTTTAGAATATGGGAATGACTTCATAACAGGTGTGTGAAACACAACAAAGGCCTTGTTGTCATTGTCTCAGAAACATTTACTATTGATTTCATGCTATGAAGGCAGTTGACGGTGCCTTCATTTCACCTTGATTTCAGCACCAACATCTACAAGAGTTCTTCCACATTCCAGATAACCTAACCTTCCCAGAATATGCATTTGAATAGAAGCTTTACATGCATGAGATTTATATTAAAAGAATCAATAACTAAGCAATCTAGAAACTTAGTGAATTCATGACATTTTAACATTGCCTTGCATTTTCTGAGTAGCTGTTGAAGATCAAATACTGTATTTAGCCATTTACAGCATTTTGCATATTTTAAGATACAATTTAAAATACAAGTAAACGTTTGTGATTTTTTTTTTGCAGAATTTATTACAGCACATTTCCTCTAATAGTTTTAAAACCTGTATCTTATACCACAAGAAGTCAGCTTTTATTTCAGTGAAAACTGGACCCATGATATTTTGCATGGGAATAAAGTCCTTATATTGTATAAGAGATTATGTTTTTGACTCAAAACAAATTGCCTAAAATATATACAGGGATACCAAAAGCTATCTCCGTTATTGTTATGACAAAAATACTGTACTTGGATAATATCAGGCATCTGTTTTAGTTCTTGATTTCTTGCATGCTTCATAAATGAATGTCCATACAATCTGCAGCTGCACACGGTATCCAGAAGACAATAGACTTGCTGGAAGTAGCAGCTTAATTTTTGCTTTGTCTACGTTGTTTGAGGGGGGGGGGTTAATTTTTTTAACACAGGAAGCAGCAAATCATTCATATTACTAATGGAGAAAGACAAATTCTGGAAGCGATCCATCCATTCAGGGCAGTTGAGGGAAAGGCAATAAGGGGGACTTTTGTACAGGCCCGGAAACAAGGGCAGGACTTAATCGTGCTGAGTGCATGACGAAGACTAAGAAACTTCAAAGACTTGACCCTGTGTAGCACAAGAGCAGAGGGAGGTGGGGGAAAGGCTCTAGAAGAAAGCTGGAAGAATATCTTGGAGAATTGCATTGCTGGGAAACCACCAGTGTCTGCATCTGGTTGAACCAAGTAGCTCAATCAACAGAACAAATTGTAAGCAAAACAGCCAGGAAAATTCCTGATTGTTGAGCTTGAAATGGAAGACCTCTGCAATGGGATTGTGGAAATAGTATTCTTTGCTGGCATTGTTATTGTGCTGATAACAAATATGTAAGGTCCAACTGGTGAAGTTTTGTAAATGTTGCAAATGTGCAAGAAGTTTAGCAGCTTAATTTTTATACACATATATGTCAATCGGCAATTGAAGACAAAGAATCCCTAGGCTGACCAAAAGGAGGAAATACGTGATGTTTGGTGGACAGCAACCAAACTGGAGATTTCAAAACATAAACTTCAGGGGAATTACCCTGAAAGACTTAAACTCTTTAGCTCCTTATTGTTTGAACAAATGACTGTGATTAGGGAGTGAGATTTGGAGTCACATATCACAATCTAAAAAAATTCATTTTTTAGCTCAAAAAAAAAACAGATCTGTGAACATCTAGAAACCAATAAAGCTATAACTAGCAGCCACCATGGGTTTGTTAAAAACAGATCACCTCAAACCAAACTTCTCTCATTCTTTGACAAAGGGTCCAAATTAGTAGGCCAGAAAAATGCTGCGGCCATAGTATACATAGACTTTATCAAAGCATTCGACACAGTAGACCAGCACCTACTTCTTGGTAAATTAGAAAAATGTGGGATAGATACAGTGGTAGGATTCAAAAAAAATTTTTACTACCAGTTCTGTGGTCTTAGCTAGGGGGCATGGCCACGTGACTAGGTGGGCATGGCTTTTTTTTCCTTTTTTTTTTTTGCTTTTTGCAGCACCCTTCCTATTAAGTATGGGAAATAAGAGGCTGAACCAGGGCTTAGTGCAACAAGGTTTATTTACAAGGGCTGAACGTGCTTGCTCAGCCTGGGACTGGCTCGCAGCGAACAGCTCAAGGGCTGGACCCAGCAGCCTGCTTTTATAGCAGGCTGCTGGGGAAACCCAGCCAATGAGGAGGGGCAGCCGCCCCCGCAGCGCGAACGGACCTTGGTGGGAACTTCTTCAAGGTCCAGGGACATAACACCCCTTCCCCCCAGATGCGAACACGCATAGTCCTTGAGGTATACGGGAGGCTTGTGCTGACGCCCAGAGCGGCGCAACTCTGGTGTGCTGTTCAGTGGATCAGAGTCCGTTGGCGACTGTTGGCTCGATGATGAGTCCCGAGTACCACCCTCGGTCGGAGTAGGTCCGGGGTCAGTAGGGCTGGACGCTGGGAGTGTCCTCACGCCGTCTGGCTCGGATGGGTTGGACGCTAGGTCGCCGCAGTCATCATTTGGATTCTCTGGTCCGGCTGGAGACGTTAGCAGGTCATCGGAGTCGATGTCGCTGTGTGGAAGTTGCAGCGGACTCTCACCGGTCTGTGCCCCCGAGTCGCGGCTGACAAGGGTGCCCTGGCGTCTCCGAAGCTGGTCCAGATGTCGTCTCCAGACCCAGCCATCTTCCAGCTTAACCCGGTATGATCTGGGTCCTGTGATGGCTACGATTTCTCCTGGGATCCACAATGGGTCGCCAGCGAAGTTTCTCGTGAACACGGGTTCCTGCAAGACAAAATGCCTACTCCCCGATGTGGAAGCGAGAGGAGAGTCAGGGCAGTAATGTGGGTGGAGCCTGTCCAATACAGTTCGCAGGCGTCTGCCCATCAGAAGCTCGGCCGGGGACTTGTTGGTTACTGTGCAAGGGGTTGAATGCTGGCTTAACAGGAAACAGGATAGTTTGTGGTGCCAGTCATCCTTGTTGAACCTGGCCAGGGCTTCTTTAGTGGTCCTAACAGCTCTCTCTGCTAGCCCATTACTGGCAGGATGAAAGGGGGCCGTGAAGATGTGACGAATGCCCAGGTTGGCCGTAAAACGACTGAATTCGGTTGACGCGAATTGGGGACCATTGTCGGAAACAATGGAGTCTGGTAGACCGTGCGTTACGAACAGGCGAGTCAATGCCTTGATGACTGCTTGTGAAGTGGTCGTGGATAGTTGTGCCACATCAATCCACTTTGAGTAAGAGTCTACGACCACGAGGAACATTTTGCCATGCAATGGGCCCGCGAGGTCGATGTGAATCCTGGACCAGGGTGCGTTGGCACTTTCCCACTTGGTGGGGGTGGCAATTGGAGGGGATGGACGGGAAACCTGGCAGGGATGGCAGGAGCTTACCCATTTGTTGATGTCCTCATCAAGGCCGGGCCACCAAATGTAGCTTCGCGCCAACGCCTTCATTCTGACGATGCCAGGGTGGCCTTCATGCAACGCCTCCAGCACTCGGGTACGCAGAGATGTCGGGATGACCACTCAAGTGCCCCATAGCAGGCAGCCCTGTAAGCTCGACAGTTCCTGTAAGCGGGTCTTAAATGGCGTGAATTTAGCTTCAATGTCACTGCCCGGCCACCCCCTCCTCACCCAGTCCAGTACCTGGGCGATCGTTTTGTCCGTTTTGGATTTATTGGCAATATCAAGGGCAGTGATTGGTAGGTCCAGTTGGGTGACTTCAAAAATGGCGTTGACCGGGGCAGGGTCTTCAGCTGGGTCAGGCAGGGGGCAGCGGCTAAGAGCGTCTGCGTGGGACAATGTTTTACCCGGGCGGTGCACAAGTCTATACGAGTATGCTGCTAGGAAAAGGGTCCATCTGGTCATTCTGGGGGACAGAATTTGAGGGGTCTGCTTGTCACCTGCTAGTAACCCTAAAAGCGGTTTGTGGTTGGTGACTAGCTCGAAAAAGTGGCCAAAGAGAAATTCGTGAAATTTCTTCACCGCTGTAACAGCTGCCAAGGCTTCTTTATCAATTTGACTGTAATTGCGCTCTGTTGCAGAGAGCGTCCTGGAAAAAAAAGCGATAGGGGCCTCGGAGCCGTTGGGCAGTCTGTGACTTAAAACTGCCCCAATGCCGAAAGGAGATGCGTCTGCGGCCAGTACTAATGGGAGGTTGGGGTCAAACTGGATAAGCACTGCCTCTGATGTGAGTAGCGACTTGACTGCGCGGAAAGCGGAGTCTTCTTTGTGTCCCCAGTGCCAAACCGTTTTTTTATCCAGAAGTCTGTGGAGGGGTTCTGCCACAGAGGCTTTATGGGGCAGGAATGACGCGTAAAAGTTCAAGAGCCCTAAAAAGGCCTGCAGTTCTGCTTTGGAGGTTGGAGTGGGTGCCTCGCGTATTGCCTTAACCTTGGACTCCAGGGGGTGAATGCCTGAGGCGTCAATTTTATAACCCAGAAAGTCCACCTGTCTAGTGGCAATGGCACATTTTTCTTTTTTTAACTTGAGGCCATGCTGCCTGAACCTCTCCAGGACTGCTCTAACTCTCTGGAAGAGTTGGGGTCTGTTCCTGGCCGAGACTAAGATGTCATCGAAGTAGGGTACTACTCCAGGAAGGCCCTGTAAAATCCGCTCCATGAGGGATTGAAAAATGCCTGGGGCAACACTTACGCCAAACTGGAGACGCTTGCACCGGAAAGCACCCCTGTGGGTGACAATGGTCTGAAGTTCTGCCGTTTGGTCATCAACAGGGAACTGTTGATATGCTTGAGACATGTCCAATTTGGCGAAGATAGTGCCAGGTTCAAAAGTATGTAATAAATGCTGAATGATGGGTACTGGATAAGCGCTAACTTGCAAGAATTTATTGATTGTGGTCTTGTAGTCTGAGCAAATTCTCAGGCTACCATCTTTTTTTAGGGGTGTGACGATGGGCGTCTCCCATTTGGCGAAGTCTGTAGGCTCCAGGATCCCTTGTTTTAATAATTTATCTAATTCAAGGTCTAATTTAGGCCGAATGGCGAATGGAACTCTGCGAGGTTTTAACCGAATTGGGACTGCCTGGGGATCGACTGAAAATGAGATAGGGGTGCCATTATAACACCCTAACTCATCACTGAATACGTCTGAGTAATCAGCAAACAGGGAGTCCGTGTCAGAGGTTGAGGTAGCATGGACTCCTGTTAGACCTAACCCGAGGTGGGGAAACCAATCAAGTCCCAAAAGTGTAGGGAGGTTGCCGCTCACTACCACTAGAGGTAGGTGGCCCTTAAAGGTTTTAAAATTAACAAAAAACTTGCCTCTGCCGATTACAGGAATGGTCTTCCCCTGGTAGTCCTTTAGGCTAAGCTGGCACTTCTGGAGTCGGCTTCTTGATAGGCTGGGTTGAAGCTCCTTGAGGGTGTTCCAGGAAATAATGGAGAGCGCTGACCCCGTGTCAACCTCCATGTTGCAAGGTTTACCTTCTAATAAGACGGAAAGAGAGATTTTACTAATAGAATAGCAAGTTTGATTAGTGCGGCAGTTTAATACTTGCCTTTTGGGTCCGGCATGTGCGAATGAAGATGCCCTTTGTGCTGCGTTGTGTGAGGCTTGGCATACTCTTGCAATGTGCCCCTTCTTATGGCAGTTGTTGCAAGTGGCTCCTTTGAATTTGCATGTGGTCCTCAAGTGGGGTCCACCACAGGAAAGGCACAACGTGATGTGCTTGGATGGCCCGGTGTTATCCTGTCTGGTTCCTACCTGAGGGCGCCTGGCGTTTGTGAGGCGGTGAATGTCGGCCTCGTCACTCGGGTCTTCCTCATTGATCACCTCTTCTGAGTGGACGGAAACTGCTGTTTGCTTGGTGACAGAACCTTGGATCTCGGTGGCTGAATGAGATGCCAGCTCCTCTGCCAGGGCTTCCTCGATGGCTTGAGCGAGGTTAAGGTCTTTTTTGGCGAGCAGCCGTCTTTGTAGGCGCGGGTCCTTGACCCCACAGACCAGCTGGTCTAGGAGCATGTCATCAAGGTAGCTGCCAAACCCACAATGGAGTGCTGCAGTCCTGAGAGCAGCCATGTACTGATTGATGCTCTCTTTGTCCCCCTGCTTCCTCATTCTGAAGGTGAAACGTCTGGCAATCTGTGAAGGTCTAGGAGAATAGTGGTTAGTAAGGATTTCTAACAGTTCTGTCCAGGGGACATTTTTTAACTCACGTGGAGCCACAAGAGCTGTGGCTGTATCGAAAACGATGGCTCCACAGTAGGTCAGGAAATGTGCTTTCTTTCGGTGTTCCCCTGCCTCAGCCAATCCGATGGCGTCGATGTAATAATTAAATCGATTCTTGTATGATTCCCACTTCTCCTCATCTGGCTTGAATGCTGGGAAGGCTGGATTGGCGTTCATGTTGTAGGTCTGCTGGTTAACCTGTTGGGGAAAAAATGCTCTCTCTCTGGGTAGCAGTAGAGGTTTGGTGCCTGTGCTAGGCAAGTGCTCTCTCTCTCTGGGGTAGCAGTAGAGGTTTAGTGCCTGTGCTAGGCAAGTGACTTCAGCTCTGGTGAAATTTCGCAATTCCCTTCTCTCTCTCTGGGGATCAGAAGGTGTTTAGACTGCAACGGTCGTTGGTAGCGTCTTTTGAAATTCGCGCCTGTGTGGGCGTTAGTGACTTCGTAATACAACGCTGTGTTGTATTTGAATGTGCTTCAGCTGACAGCTATTCGAATTTCGCGCCTAAACGGCACGAGCGGCTGCGGCTCGCAGCGCTTCTCACTCTCGCTGGCTTGTTCACTGATCGCTTTCTCTCTGGGCTGCGATCAGCGTTTGCCCTATTTTAGCTGACCGCCCTCTCTCTGGGCTGCGGATCAGCGTTATAGTGATTCAGCGTTCGTTCTCATTTCGGGCTGATCGCTCTCTCTGGGTTGCGGTCAGCGCTTGCCCTATTTTGGCTGATCGTTCTCTCTCTCTGGGCTGCAGATCAGCATATTAGTGATTCAGCGTTGCAGCTTGCCTCTGGTAGCCATCCCACCTTCGTCGCCAGTATTAAGTATGGGAAATAAGAGGCTGAACCAGGGCTTAGTGCAACAAGGTTTATTTACAAGGGCTGAACGTGCTTGCTCAGCCTGGGACTGGCTCGCAGCGAACAGCTCAAGGGCTGGACCCAGCAGCCTGCTTTTATAGCAGGCTGCTGGGGAAACCCAGCCAATGAGGAGGGGCAGCCGCCCCCGCAGCGCGAACGGACCTTGGTGGGAACTTCTTCAAGGTCCAGGGACATAACACTTCCGCCCCACTTTTTGGGCCTTCTGGGCCTCAGGCAAGCCTCCTAGCGGGGCTGTTTTTGCTCCCAGAAGGCTTCCCTGCTCAGGAAGGCAGAAAATTGAGCCTGGGGCTATGCTTCATTTTGGGGCCTTCCGAGCCTAAGAAACCCTCCTGGAGGGCGTTTTTGGAGTTTTTGTGAGCTGTAAGCCATCATCACCTCAATTATGACACATCACGGCTTGAACTATCTTGCTTTGCATGGAATGAGTCTATCTCGTATATTAGGTTCACCTTTTAAGTTGCATTACTGAAATAAATGAACTTTTGCACGATATTCCAATTTTTCGAGTTTCACCTGTATTGGTCATAAGTGTGTGTGTGTCTGTGTGTGTGTGTGTTTCATAACAAACACAATATAGCTTACTACCATTTAACTATTTGTGACTCAAGTGTGAAAGCAGCAACAGTTCATATTTAACCACGTTAATGGATGCTCTCTTAAAACCTCTGTCAAAACCAGAGGAATCATTTGTACTTAAAATAATCGGGGTTTAATACTGAAATCTTTCAGTTGAACATGCTGACTTCTACATGTATATCTCTAGATGTGACTGTAGATGATGTTGGACCTATTGAACGTCTGCATGCATGGTTGCCTAACTAGATAATGTTGCGTCACATACTTCCACTGCATCAGAAAGACTGGGAAAGCAGCACTTAATAAATCTCCTTCTCCAACGTGGGGTTGATTTGATAGACCCAGGCATATTGTGGTTCTTTGGATCCTGATATGTAAAGCCATAAGAGTGCATGAGACTTTGCAAAGTATTTGCACTTTATACTGCATGAAATTTTCAAAGAAGCTCTGAATCTGCCATTTCCTGAAGCACAAGTGGAACTTATTTTAAACTGTTGCACTGAAACTCAGCTAAATAGGCACTTGTTCAACTGAAATAAGTGGGACTTACTTTCAGATAAATGTATGGAAGCTCTGAGCTGTTAACAAACAAGAGCAACCCTACTGGATCAGTCCCAAAGATTCAGTACTCTTTATCCATTTTTTTGTGCTATTCGCTGTTTATAAGAACTCTAAAAGTAGGGAGTTGGCTGTATCCTTTCTCACTGAGTTGCAGCATTGTATTGAAGTGAATTGGAATATGCCTTCTGTAAATTCCATACGTTTTTTGCAACTTTTCACTTCTGAAACATTGCACTTCAGCTCTTTCTCACGCTCTCCCTCCTATAATTACCACTGTCTTACTAACTGTAAAAATGCATGGAAGAAACAAACAAGCTTTATTCAGAAACCATTGTTTCCCTCAGCACATTGAGGCAAGTTTGCATGGCACCATTCTTCAAACGAAGGTTGCCTCAAAGGTGTTTTGTCCTCAAGCATACCTAAATATTACTGCTAAAGGCATGCTACATCTTGTTTCTGCCATCTGTGGCTAATACTAAGAAAATTAACCCACAAAGCCCAACCCGTGCATATTTACTTTTCATAGAAGGCCCATGCACTTCTGCAAATGAATTCAAAACATCATTTGAACATTTGTGTTTCGTTGTGGATAAATTCTTCTTTGTTTGGGTTCCTTCCTTTCTTATTCTTCATAAGGGAGATTCATGCTTTCGTCATGCAACACTTTCTTGGACTTCTTAATTACAGAGATAACAACCCTACTCTAACATTCTTGGCATGGCCTCTGGCATTAAAGGTGGTTTCTAATCATGAATCATACTTCAAAACTCTTAATCCTTGATGGTTAAAGAAGGGTCATGCCACATATTGCTTGATATTTAAACATAACTAAAAGTTCTTTCTTTTCCAGAATCAAGGGATTTATCTGTTTCACTTCAGGTCAACAAGGCACCTTAGGAGAGACAAGAGTTGTATTTGCTATCCTTGTGGCAACTGAAATACCGTGAAAAATATTTCAGATATGATGAAGAAGAGTTTACCTCAGGGGTGGGATTCAACCGGTGTGATAACTGTTTCGGTGAGCACGCGCTTTGTCCCCTTGTCTATCCTTGCTTATGCCACTGCATTCTGAACCATATGTGATTTTGAATGGTTTTCCGCGGCAACCCCATGCAAAGTGTATCACAATAATTCACTTGCAAGATATAAGACATGAGTGACTGAATGTATGGACTATCTTTTGGTCCAGGAATGGGCACAACTGGTACACCTATAGGATTTGTACAAAGGCTATTCTAGCCAGAACTACCGCTCTTCCTTGATTCAAGGGTCTAGGATCCGTGGCAAACCTATGGCATGCATGCCAGAAGCCCAGTTCAACTCCACTATGCATGCATGCACACCTCCCACTAACCAGCTGATTGTCTGATGCCTGCCACGCATGTGTGGGGGAAAGGGATGCATGTGGGAGATGCATGTGTGTTATGTCTCACCTTTACAAAGGAGGTGAGAAGTCCAAATTCCAACTGAATACCAACAAGCAAGCAAATCCAGTAATTATAGAGTTAATTCCTTGAGCCGATAAAGTTCTTGGCAGTCTCACACACGCTGTCTGCTAAGTCCGACAAGAAAGTAGGAATATAAATCACACAAGCTGTCACAACACAGAATACTCTGGAGCTCCTCTGAATAAGTCACACGTTGTCCCGTACGAAACTCTCAGAGCAAACACACCCACTTTTATTCCCTGTGGGGTGTGTCAGTCCCTCAGCTCAGTCTCTGATTCGTCCCTTCCTCCTGCGTTGCAGCTCACACTTTTGCCTGCAACGCTGCCTCGCATCAAGCCAGTATTCCTCTGCTTGATTCTCAGTCAGAGACTCTGATATGCCCTCCTCCTTTTCCTGATCAGCCTCAGGTGTTCCCTCTCGCGTATCTGCCGACATCTGAGGCACAATCAAGGAGGAAGGCATTGCTGAAGAGGAAGATCCTGGGGAGGAAGGCATTTCCAAATCCTCCTCTTCCCCTTTGTCCGAGTCTTCGTCCTCTAACAATGCAGGCTCAAACCTCAGAGCCACAACACATGTGCATGTGCAGGGGGGAGTGTGGGGGGTTGTGCGTGCATGCACAGGGGGCAGGAAGTGCGGGGGGGTCATTTGCACCTACGCGGGGGGGGGGGGGGGTGCGGGGGTCACGCTTGCATGCGCAGAGATTCGGGGTCATGCGTACACTGTATTATGGGTGCAGACATGCATGCGCATGCATGCATGCACTTTTGGCATGCAACAACGAAAAGGTTAGACATCACTGGTCTTGGAAGATCCTTAGATTACACATTAGTCACAAATGGGGAATTACCATCCCATTCAGGTGCAAGGATGACAAATATCCAAAACCAGAAGATCCAAGTCCTGTTAACCATTTTGTTTTGCCAGGATTGAGATAAGCCTGTTCTAGGAAGGCCAGATCAGATGTATCTCTATCATTATAACGCCCACAGGTAATCAACAAATATGACCGGTGCTATCTCTACACTTTGCCTAACCTGATGCCTAACTGACAAAAATATCAGAATAATCTGTTTCCTCCAACTTGTAATTCTCAATAAATTTGGGATAGATCCTTTGTTGTTGTCCTCATATGAACTCAATGGAGATAGCCCAGATTCTAGGCTTCCTAGGCCACAAGAATTGGGGATTTCATTGTCAACCCAGCAATAGAATCAAGTAGACAGGGATTTCACTGCCCAGCTGGTATGTCAGTACAACAGCAATATACTTAAGTGAAATTTCGAGATATGTTCTCACATTCTATTATCTGTGGCACAGAATCTCTAAAAGCCATCACACATTCCTAGCTGACAACTGCCACCCTTCACCCTTCCCCTGATATCGCAATTGTTGCCAAACACAAATCCAAGCCAGCACATCTCCACACACTGGCCCACTTGGACTCGATTATACAGGCAATGTCAGCCGACTCCTGCACAATCAAGACACGGAGGAAGATGTATTCATTTATACCTCAATCTTCTGTTTAATAGCCTATTAGAGGCTAGGACATCAAGAATCCAGTAACCTAGCACTGGGTTTCAATGCAGAGGACTGTCTGGCAAATGGGAATGTGTCAACACATCCATTCACCTTGTGAGTGTCTGCCCCTCACGTTCTTCTCATATCTTCCTCCTTCCCATCTCCAACAGCAGTTCTTGCCCACAGCTCCCCGTACCCCAAAGCTCAGCCGCCCAAGCCATGGGGCTAAATACGCACATTCTCACTCCAGAATTCCAGCAATCAGAAGGGTTAGGCTGAAAGGGGTACTACCAAATAAAAGTAAATGTCCCTCAATTTTCATTCCTACAAATATCCAATTCATTCATCCAATCCTAAAGAAAAGCAGCTAGAAAAAATAAAAGGTGAGGAAAAATAAATAATTAAAACAGTCTCCTTCCATATATATATTTTTTTTTCAAAACTGCCATCTCCTTTTGCTGGCTGATTTTGTCACTTATCATATTGACCCATCCTCTACTCCAGTGTTTCTTAATTTTGGCCGCTCAAAGATGTCTGTCTAGGAAATTCTGGGAATTTAAGTCTACAAATCTTCAAAGGCACAAGGTGAAAACACTAATCTGTTCACATCCATGATTAAGCTAACATTGAGATATGGGAGCACTGCATATGCGATGCATACATGAGGCAGAACAATGGGTCCAGATTGGGTGGGAAAAATTATAATAAAAGTTCTTGCACCCCTTTTGCAGAAGGTTTCTGCTCTGGGCAATAATAGAAACAGTTAGAAATATTTCTAACTTCTAAAACAATTACTACCAACCTGCATTCCATGGAGGGCCTGTATACTGCATGAGTCAAAAAGAGGATTGTGAAAATATTTACAGACTCCTCACATCTTGGACATAAACTACTTCTACTCCTACCCTCAAAACGATGTTATAGAGCACTGCACAACAGAACAACTAGACACAAGGACAGTTTTTTCCCAAACTCCCGAACTCCGCTAAACAAATAATTCCCTCAACACTGTCCAACTCTTTACAAAGTCTGCACTACTATTACTATTAATCTTCTCATCACTCCTTGTCACCAATCCCCTCCCACTTGTGACTGTATGACTGTAACTTTGTCGCTTGTATCCTTACGATTTATATTGACTGTTTCCTAGTATGATTTGATTGCTTATTGTACCCTATGACTATTATTAAGTGTTGTACCTTATGATTCTTGACGAATGTATCTCTTCTTTTATGTACGCTGAAAGCATTTGCACCAAGACAAATTCCTTGCGTGTCCAATTATACTTGGTCAATAAAGAAAAAAACAAAGGGGTAGTAATTGCAATGGAACAGATTTCAGGATTCCGGCAGTTACCCCAATTAAATCACGAGTCTCGAGCAAAACTTCCAAAACTTCAAAGGATTTATTGGGAGTTAACATTTCCGGCTGCCTGGGTGTAGCCGACTCTGAGTCACATAATTCATTGTCACCCTTGACCCTGGTTTTCCCCCACCCCCTGGTGTATCATAATTCATATTCTCCAATGAGACACATCCATAACCAAGAGTCATCAGTCGTGTTCTCCAGTTAGATTTTTGCGGGAGCAGAAACTTCAGTCACCTAGTTACTATCTCTGAAAAACTATGTATGGAATGCGCTTTCGGTTTCCAAGTTTCCGCACTACTCTTTCAAACTCCTTTCCCCCCTCCCTTTCTTTTGGCAATTCTAAAACGACCATAGAAATATTTTATGAATTGACAACAGGCTTAGAAAAGAAACAAATACAATTCCTGAACCAAATTGCCAGTCTCACTGCTTTACTTTTAACATCAAACTAACCTAATCCCAATGACAATGATTAATGACATGATATAATTGCTTACCTATTAGATACTAGAATTGTAGTTTAGAAAATCTTGCAGAGTTCAGAGTTGCAGCCTACATTGTCTTGTCATATTAATATGGCAACCCATTTATTTGTTTGCTTGAGGCATTTCTTTTGCTCTTCAGCAAACAGAATTCCAAAGCAGTTGATGCATAATTAATAAAAACAAAATCCTTGTCTGCGGTCTAATCCAGTGATGACAAACCTTTTGGTCTTGGCATATCAAAAATTTGGAAAATCCCTAATTGGACTCTGCTAGCATGTCACAAACACATATGCCCGAACAAAAGAAAAACAATTCTCTATGTCCCCTTAATCTACAGCAGCACTCAGTGACAGCATGAAGTTAGGCCTCAGCATTGACTTCAGCCCTAGTGCCACCACTGCCACTCAAATAGGTCACCTCATGCTGTTCTCCAAGATGTGCAAGCCTTGGGGAACATGTGATTACTTCTGTGGACCACCATTCCCCAGGATTTGCTGCATACCACTTATCTACAGGTGGTGGTCTCTTTCTCTTGACAGGCCCCTGTGGCCGACCCAAGGCTGCTCTAGGCCACACAAAGCCTTTGCTCTGGAAGCAGCTTTGGAGCTTTTCTGTGGCCGCTGAAGCCTCCAAAACTATGCAAAAGCATGTGTCATTCATTCTGTTGTGATTTTTCAAAGGCTCTGCAGGCCGTGTGACAGCATGGCCCTCATGCGTGACTTCAAGAGCATAACCCCATTCTTAAACAGTCTCTGTAGGTTCTGAAAAATCACCCAAGAATAGGTCAAGCTTTTGTTGTCGGATGCTGTTGAAAACTGGCACGTCACCCAAAACATGGTGCCGTATCTCCTTCGGGCATATGTGTCAAAGGTTCGCCATCACTGATCTAATCCCAATAAACCAGGAGTGCTTTTCTGTACTGAATGTGTATAATAATTTAGGGGCACTCAGACCTTTGAGGTTAGTCAGCACCTTTAACATCTTGAAAGCAAGTGGTGGACTGCCAAAGAGAAATGGAAGTTCCCATTCATAAACCGCCTAATTGGTACATGAAAAAATGTTTTGTCCAAGTAAGAGTATTATTCATGACTAAAAGACACCTCAATTGTTGTGAGCTGGTCAAAAATATATGCATATAATACAGATTGCCATGGTTTCAAAAAGAAGGGTGTTTTGTCTTTTATTTTATTTTTTTGGTTGAAGAATCGATGACTCAGCAGGTGCCTAGCAGAACAATATGACCAGTTTCTGTTAGGGAAATCCTTCCTACAAAAACAAATGCAGTTCTAAACTTTTAACACTTTAGGAATATGCAGAATCCTTTTTATGTTTAGGGAAGATAGCTGTTTTGTGTATGAAATACAGAAGTCTGTGTCTTGCAGATTAAACAGGAATATCCTCTATTTATGGATCAAAAGATAAATGAATGAACTTTACCATTTTCAGTGCAGTTCCCATTGTTTAGCTTTTGACTACTGCTGACTTGTCTCCTTTTCACCCCATACAACCTACAAGTCAAATAAGGCTGTTAATGTTTTTTCTTTTAATTGCTTATCTTGTTACTAAAGAAGCAAATTGGAATCAAGTGAGATCAAAGAGAAAGAAATACTGAGAACAATTGGTGAGAACACAATTTGGTGCAATTGTAAAAATTGACACAAAATGAATTCATATTGCCAGTCTTTCTTTCTAATACTCATTGGACACTTTAAGAAACTTTAAGAAACAGAAAATAAGCTAATTGTTTTTCGTTCTTTCCTGGTGAAGCAAGAAAAAAATGTGCATGCACTATTTATTTAAAGTGGCAAATGATAACTATCACCAAGAAAATCAAAGAAAGATAGTAGAAGCACAATTACATTCTATATAGTAAAGAGGTCTTCTAAGATGCCTTAGGAGATGTAATTTATTTATATGAACCTATAATATTTAGAAGTTAAACTTTAGATTAACAAAGCAATCATTACCAAACCAGAAGGCTACAGAAATTGATAGATATCTATGCAAAGATGAGAAGCGACAGCAAGAAGAAGAATAACAAAAAAGAATCTGTAGAGGTTGTTATCAATTATTCTAGCAAATCTGGAGAAAGAGACAGTGGCCAACAGATTGGAAGAGGTTAATCTACATACCAATGCCAAAGAAGACTTAACAGAGTATGGAAAGTATTGCACAATACACCTAGTTTCACCCAAGAGTACACAATGCTTAAGGTTCAGCCAATAAAGATTAGAGTCCTACATAGAAAAGGAGATGCTAGATTCTTCAGATGGTCTTGCAAAAAGCTGAGACAGTATTGCACATGCACACTGGATAATTCAGAAAGTCAAAGAATACCAAAAGGAAATAAAAATGTGTTGTTGACTACAGGTAGTCCTTCACTTATGACCACAATTAAGCACAAAATTCCCATTTCCAAGCAAAATAGTTGTTAAGTGAGTCTTACTCAATTTTATCATCTATCTTACCACAATTGGTAAGTGAATCACTGTAATTGTTAAGTTAGTAACACAGTTGTAAATCTAGCTTTCCCATTGACTTTGTTTGTCAGAAGGTGACAAAAGGGAATCACATGTCCCCAGGACACGGCTATCATTGTAAATACATGCTAGTTGCCAAGCATCCAAATTTTGATCATGTTACAACAGGAATGCTACAATGGTTGTAAGTGTGAAAATAGTCATAAGTAACTTTTTTCCATGCCAATGTAACTTTAAAGGGTCACTATATTGATTATGTTGACCACATCTATTATAGAATGTCCTTAAGAATATGGTAATCCAAGAAAATCTCATTGTCCTCATGTGAAATTATACACAGCAACAGGAAACCCTGAATCAAACAGAACATGGTGAAACAGACAGGTTTCATATCAACAAAGGAATGAGACAAGATTGTATATTGTAATCTTAGTTATGCAACCTGTATGCTGAATATATATTGACGGAGCCAAGTCTGGAAGAAGATGAGTGTGATTTTAAAATTGGAGGAAAAAACTTTAGTCACATGTCCTATGCTGATGGCACAACTCAGTTAGCCGAAAATGCAAACGATTTGAAAACTTTCATAATGGAAATCATGAAGAGCATGAAAAGTGTGATTAAGAGTAAATGTAAAGAAGGTAAAACTAATGACAACAGATAAAAGCAAACAACATTGAACTATCAATGAAGATATTGAACTAATGGGTAGTTTGCAAGGGGTACGGTTCCTTTCTCGATTGGGCACAGCTTATGAGGCTCCATTTGAGAAAAAATTGGAGAAAAAATTCCAAATTAAAAAAGCCAGAGGCTTGAACTCAGCTTTAGAGAAGTTTGGCCTCTCTTGCATGCTTCTTTAAGTATAAATCATTTTGCATCAGTGTTTTTGAGATGTTTCCTTTTTTCTGCCTTCACCTGTGTCCAAAATACCAGCCTGGCAAAACCATTTACCTGAATTACCAGAGAATTCAATGAGAAAGTTACCAATGGCGGTGAGAAGTGATTGAAAGCAAAAGGGTTAATGCTCAGGGCAGTTAAATTAGTCTGTTTGCTCTGCAACTGCAGAATTTTCCAAATCAACCAGTTTTTGCATTCCATTTCAGACCGAGGCAAAGGTCGTTTGCCAAGGTAAATGCCATCTCTGTGCAGTGTCCTTTTTCTCACCTTTCTCTCTTCCCTTTCTTTCCCTTCCCTCTTCTCTTCTCTCCTTCCTTCTTTCTTCCCTTCCATTCTCATCTCTCTCCTCCTATCCCCTCCCTTCCCTTTCCATTTCTTCCCCCTTTCTTTCTTTTTTTGATTCACCTTTCCTTTTCCCTTTCCTTTCTTCCTTCTCAACCCCTTTCTTACGCTTTCCTCTTTCCTTTCTTTTACATATATTTTTTTTTCCTTTTCTTTCTATATATCTTATTTCCACTCCCTTTCTCTTACCCCATTTAAAGGCAGGAAATTCAAGATTTAAGGGAGCAAAATCTGGACCTTGTGAATGGACAAGAAACAGAAAGTGGCCCTGGCCAACCCCAGCCCGGCGCTTCCCCCGTGCATGCGCACAGGAGCAGAGGTGGTATTCAGCAGGTTCTGACCCAGTTCTGGAGAACCAGTAGTGGAAATTTTGAGTAGTTAGGAGAACCGGCAAATACCACCTCTGACTGGAGATTTTACAGTATCCTTCCCCTGCCATGCCCACAGAACCCGTAGTAAAAACGTTTGAATCCCACCACTGCACAGGAGGTGGTGTTGAGCTGGCCACACCTACCCAGCCATGCCCACTTGGCGGCTGTGAATAATCGTCATAGTCTTACATGCAACTGGCCCTTTGAGGGCAACCATAATGCTGATGCGGCCCTCAATAACATTTGAGTTTGACACCCCTGTTTTAGAGAGTCATTTAAGGC
>NW_020769366.1:2303020-2316452 GCF_900518735.1 Pseudonaja textilis | reverse complement strand
CTGAGATTCTGCCGAAACGTTGCTACAACTTTAAAAGCACAACTACAATCACGTGGGAAAATACCCGAACAAAGCTGAATGCCATACATACATACATATATACATATACACATACTGAGTGGATATGCTTAATATGTCTAATGAATGCCAATTAGATGGAATGCAAAGAGTAATGTTAGAGTGATTTTAGGCTTTGCAGTCTAATTGCATTCCATTTACTGCAAATATGTGTGTGTGTGTGTGTGTGTGTGTATTGAATGGATATGCTTAATATGTCTAATGAATGCCAATGCGATGGAGTTTAGCATCACAGGGTGCCATCTTACCCTGTGCCCAGCTGGCTGCAGATTGGAAGGTCAAAAAAAAGAAGAGATATTGGATGGCAGGGCTGGGGAGAAAGGTTGCATCTATTTCCTGGCTGGTTGGTTTCCTTTTCTCTTCAAAACAAAGACATCTTTTATCTTCCTCTGCTTACAATGAGAATATATTTAGAACAGGTCTCATATCATTCTCTGGCCAGGCATACAGAAGAATGGCAGGATTGCTTCATTCCCTACCATATCCTTTGGGAAGAATTTTGTGGAGGGTGGGATTTCCCAACCTCAAAATTTTAACGGATCCAACAAATAAAAATCTGCAGTAGCCCTAAACAGGGGACACGATCCTATATTGAAATTTTTTTTTTCTCCAACAAAATGGTTGGTGCTCTTTTTCTCACTATGGTGAGGTTCTCAGATCGGTTCTGTAGTATCTTAGATGTTGCTTCAGGACCAGTGCAGCTTTGATTTGCAAAATCCTTTGAAGTAATTATTTATGAAATGACTGTGGTTTAACTTAGGTCAAGTTCATATACATGCCTGTGCCCTTTTTTTTGGCTTTTCCTTGTAATGGTTGATGCCTGAATGTGCATATGTGCTGTCTTATGAAACACTCTATTTGAGATATCATCGAGGGAAGCATTCATGGTGGCTATTTGCACATACATATTCTTTCAACTACAGTCATTTAGGTGAAAAACACACATGAGGAGCAGAAATTGTTTTTAAACAATTGGCACTCTTTCCCAGAAAGCTTAATTAAACCCTGTCTCCCAAGGACCCCTTATTTATTTATTAATGTACCTACGTATTTACTTAATATGTGTAGAACACCCACCCCCTTAAGGAACGGACACCATTATTCACATATGTTTCCAGAGTAAAGAGATATCTTGCCATAATCCATAAAATAAGCTGATTGTGGCATCAGTTTGTTAACTGTGAGCGTCCAACTTTTCAGTCTGTATGTATGTGAAAGATGCAGAAAGTGTATACATGTTGTTTGATGCAAGATGCCCAACCGTGACAACGCTATCAAAAGGAATTATTGAGAAGTCCTTTTAACGGGTGTGGAATCCCTGTACTTCAACCATGACTGTAAATTATCTCACTGAGAATATATCTCCTTATAAGGCATTACTATGGCACAAATATAGGAAAGCGGTTTTCTACATTGTGAGCATTTTGTGAGCATAAACCCTTCCAAGACTGCATTCAAGATACTAACTATTTCAGAAGGGATGTGTTCAATAAACCAGAAAGTGGAAATATTTCATTAATGGGGTTTTTAACATCCAGAAAAGACTATCTCTAGGCTTATTTAAGGCTTTTTGTGCTATCATTTAAATATAATTCAAGTATAGATTGTAAGCTTTTAAGCAAGCTGATTTGCTATGGTTGACAATTTCAAAAATTCTATGATCACTGAAGAAAGGTGATACTTGGCACATTTTATAAGTTTTTGGTCAAGTGTAGTCTATCCCATGGTTATCAAGTTCTTGATTATAGTTCTTGGAATTGCATTATCTCTCTTCATTTCGTGGAACCTAGACAGAACTGCCTTATTCTAATTAAAGCAGTGGTGTAATTAGCATTTCTTAGCCTGGAATCTGTTAGACTTTCTTCATGATTTTCAGTCAGCATAGTTCAAATTCTTATTGACCAGCAAAAATCTACATGTCATTTTGAAGTAGATTTTTTTAAAGATGGCTTTCAGAGGCAATTTTTCAATAAATGTTAAGAAATATCCAAC
The DNA here is from genome assembly GCF_900518735.1 of Pseudonaja textilis. Next base: position 2,314,382 of record NW_020769366.1, on the reverse strand, counting down.
ATTACCTGTTCCCCAAAATTGACCTGCATTTCTGCAGACTATACATGGTCAGCCTTGAAGATTTGGTCAAAGTGATAAAAAGACAGAATGCGGTCATGGGATTGTGTTTTGGGCACTTAGCAACTAGTCCACATTTATGGTCAATTACACATCCCACAGTTATATGATTATGATTTATGGAGATTTTTTTTCCCCAAAAAGCTGGCATTTACTTCTGGTTTCTGAGGGGAAATGTCCACTTAATGATCATGGTGCTCATTTAACAAGTGCAATATTCACTTAACAACAGCCCCGAAAGGTCATAAAATAGGGCACAATCCCATAGTGACTTGCTTAATGACTTACTACTATAATTCAGGGCTTAATTACTCTCTCTCACACACACGCACACACCCACACACACACAGAGGGAGGGAGGGAGAGATGGCATACTGACAAATCTCAGAAGTGATGCTACTATTATGGAGGCCATTTGGAGTGAAAAATTCATCAGTCGGATATTACCACCGAGAAGCTCTTTCTGTAATGAAGCAGTAAGCACGTCTTCCTTCACATACATGGTCCCAATCTAGCTCATATTTTCATATTAAAAAAATCAGAGAATCCAAAGCATGTTTCATAACTGAATTCCCCTGGGAAGGTGCAAAGGCTGTGTCAAGCAAGTCTGCTTTTATAGCCCCTACCCATAGGAACAGAGCATTTAAGGTCATTTCACTGTTTTACTAGGACCTTTTAGGACTCCCCAAAGGGTGATTTCCCATTCCAGAAATGCTTGTCCAAAAATCTGAAGGCTGAGTCAGGTGAATGGACACGTGAGACCATTGTTCTGCCTTCCTGTGGAATCCCTTTGGTTAAGGAGTGTGCAACTGTTGCTTGTTTTGAGGGCAGGGTAGTGAATTTTTCTCAAATGCTCCCAATGTCCTTTGGGAAAGAGCCAAAGTAACTCCAGTTTGTGGATTACATCCACCAATGCACAACAGACATAAACACACACCTTGCTTCATGCAGTTTCATAAGCGATTGCAATTCTAGTGCCACGTTTTGTTTCTTCGCCTTCAAAACAAGAGGTTTTATTATTTACCAGTTTTAAGGCGATAGCTGTTGGAGGTTGAATTACCACCATGGGTAGAGAAGCACTTTTGAAACCATCAGTCAGAAAGCATTGCTGACGTGCCAACAGAGAGGAGTTGTTACACTGTTAGCCTGCCAAAAATTTAAAGGAGAACTTGACCTCGCATTCCTTCTGCACCCAGAACGCACCCTGAATGAAGAAAGAATTACACACCCACATTGGAGAACAGAGAGCTTCACCTCTCCATGAACTGAATTAAGAGCATGCACAAAAAAAAATAACTTCATCAGGCTTGGAGGATAATTGAAAGATTTTTTTTTTTTAAAAAATCATAATCATGAGAATAGAGTAATTTGTTCTTTTAAAGCTATGGTTTCTATTTTAATTTAATTGGGACCTTTAACTTATTGTACCCTTTTGTAGGCTTTTGTTATACTTGTGGCCATAGTTACATTATCTGTTAGGCATAAAAGAATAACTTGAACCCGTGCCAATGCCAACCACTTTGAATGAGCTGTTTGCAGGCATGATCTAGCAAAGCTGCCGCTCTGCATTCTTCTGTCGACTAGATAGATCTTTCTCCTTCCTTTAGTTGCAGAGTTCAATTTAGGAAGAAATGTCAAGAGGTACATTGCAAGTCCTGTATGAATATTTGCGTATTCTTTAAAATAGATCCTTGTGGTATATGCTTGGCGTTGGCAGTAATTATGTAAACTATTGATTCATTATCAATGTCTCCAGTAAAAGATGCCAAATTCTGTCTGTAATGATATGGATAAGATGGAAACCTAAATTACTGAAATGAAAACAAGAATGTTAATGCACTGCAGATTTATTGTTTTATTCTTGTTTCCTGGGAGGGTTGAAAGAAATTTCCTAGATCCTCCTCACTTTTATGGGTTTGGCTATTGTAACCATGCCAAAGATAAATCAAACTTGTGATTAGTTGCTTGCCTGTTTGGCCCTCGGGCCCCAATTTGTGGATGCAAAATCGTGGGGACGTTTTGACAGAAATTTAAAGGGGAAAAACAGGAATCTTAAGACTTGCAGAAATACCCACTGTACCCCTTGAAAAAAATACCTTCAAAATGCAGACTGAACTTTCCTATTTGTTTTCTGAAAAGGATGAAGAAATCATTCTATAGTTCTAGCAGAAAGAAGGAAGAAAGGAGGACAGGTTTTTTTTTCAGCTTGGCAGAAATTATTAGAGAACACAAGATAGAATATTAGCAATATGCTTATAAAATGCTGTAAAATTTGTTAATCTTTATTATACCAAAGTGGATATGTGAATAAAATTTATTTTGTCTGTAAACATAATCAGATTGCCAGTACTTTATCAGACCTATTTAATGTGATTGAAACGTAATAATGTTTGTGTAAATATTACCTAGATTAAGGTGGATGTACTCTCTCACTTGGGGTTTATACTGTCTTTTGAGTTTTAATCATTTTAATTCTGATTTTTCTATTTTAAAATGTATGTTTTTATACATGCATTGTTCTTTACCAATTATTGTACGACACCCAAAGTCACTTTTCATGAGATGGGTAGCTATATAAATTTAATTAATAAATAAAGGGATATTAATTGCACCAAATTGCAACACAGGTGCTTCTAACCCAATTAAAAGATTTTGTAGGCACCTGTAACCTACAGTAGGACCAATTCTATCTTCCTGCCTATGTACTAAAATTATCTCTTATTCGGGATGTTTCAGATTTACTCACCTTCATTACAAAGGTAACAAAGTTTAAGAAATGATTGCTAACACGTCTCTCCTTTTTTGCCTAGGGTTGTGGTGCCGTTCATAAAGTCTATCCTTTTGATCTTGCCACCCATGCAAGCTGTATGGAAGAGCCTGACAGATGTTTTCATTGCACCAGTGTGTCATAGCATGGGACGGTGCTTTTCAGCAATCAACATACATCTGGACCAAGCGTGAACAATTTGGATCCAATGCTATTTTAGTCTTAAGTGCTATTAAAGTCTCCTTATTGGTATAATATAGAGACACATAAGCATTCATTCCAAAGCTACTGCTGTTTAAAGGGATGACATTTCCGCCCTTCAGCTGGGTTGCACTTTTTATGGGGGGCGCAAAGCTTGCTTTGGGGACAGGGAAGATATACCAATATTGTAACTAAAAGATAACAAGTGACACTTAACAATGTTAAGGTAATGGTACTTCTAATGCTTGGTTTCCATAAATGTGTTGTGGATAACTAAGGAGGCCATCTTGAGGTGTATCAAACAAATTTTCATCTATTGTATTACTCAAAATCTCCTGGAAATCATTCTACCAATAGATTTGACATATTTATTGATGTTAGGCTGTACAACTCTTAGAAATAAGAACAGAATGTAAAGGATTACTTTTCAAGAGTTTTCTTATTTGAATTCTGCTGGTCAGCATTTCTAGCCACACAAACAGCTAGGTCTGTTCGTATATAGATTCTATAATCTATCAGCTTCTTGAACTGTGGAACCTCTTAGGATACAGGTAAGTCCTCGACTTACAACTACAATTGAGCCCAACATTTCTGTTACTAAGTGAAACATTGGTTAATTTTGCCCTATTTTGCAGCCTTTCTTGCCATAGTTGTTAAATGAATCACTGCAGTTGTTAAATTAGTGACATGGTTGTTACGTGAATCTGGCTTCTCCACAAACGGTCACAAACTGTGATCACATGACCCCAGACACTGCAACTTTCAGAAATATGAGTCAGTTGCCAAGCGTCTCAATTTGACCACGAAGATGCTGCAACGGTCATAAGGATGAAAAATGATCCCGTCACTTTTTTCAGTACCACTGTAACACTGAAGAGTCACTAAATGAACCATTGTAAGTCGAGGACTACCTGTAGTTCATATTTCAAGTACTGACAGTTTCCCAAACCCATGGATTTCCAACACAATAAGACTTAAAACCTGGTAGAATCCATGCACTTTCACCTTCCGTGAACACTAAAGGTGAAATTTCGACGATTGCTTAGAGAGCAGCAGGTCAGAAATATTTATAGTACAACACAAGCAAAAACAGTTTACGTGGGCACAGCCATTTGAGAAACTTAATACAATATTGCCTGCAAGTCATTGGGGCCCCTTTCCCCTGTTTTTAATGCTTAAAAATATTTTGGAACATATATACAGTTGTACAAATTTCCAAATAACAGAAGAATTCATGCAATCATTTTTATCTTCCTTTGCATGAATGTGTATAGGAAAGATCTCGCAGAACTTCTGAATTAGAATAGATAACCAGGTATATGCCTCATGGGAGGAGGGAGGTTATAAGGGATATCTTTTAAGAGGATTTGAGCGTTTCCAAAATTCTGTAAAAGTTGTGAATTCAAAAGAGTTGTATAGCAAGTAGACAGAAAGCTTAGCAGATAAAGGATACTGGCTGAATACTTTTTGTACAGCTCTGTGGATATTCCTAAGTACAGTATCAGAAGAAAAACATTAAAATGGGATGTTGATCTGAGAGGAGAGATTATGCTATATTTAATTAAACTTTTTTTTTTTGTATATATTGTGTTTTGTATGTAAATGACAAAGTAAAAGGTTATCTTGAAGTATTCTTCTGATCTTGCCAAATGGTTATTCTAAAAACATGGACTACTTCAGCCAGTGGTCTGCTCTAGAGATCTGCCTTGCATGGAAAGACAATTTCATGCAGGCAAGATAGAAAGAGCAGGCCGTCCAGTGAGGTTGAATTCTATACAAAGAACCAAGCACAGCACTTACTGTGCCTGGAAACTAAGCATCTCACATAGAACTAAGAAATTTGTAGATACTCCTTTCTACACTAGGATGTGCAAATACTTAATCTACAAGCACTGCTCTTACTTTGTGCAATATTTATATACATTTTAAACACAGAGACTTTCAATTAGCTGTATTAATCAAAGAGCCTTTGATTAAGTTATATAAAACTTCCATTGAAATGTACAGGCTTAATTCAAAACACATACGCAAGACTCGTGTAATTTACCTTTAATGCTTCAAACGACCTAGGCAACAATTCGATAGTATGCATTTTAAAGACTTTTATTAAAGCGGTTGATACAACATTCAATTTTTTTCTGTCTTTATGGTAGAATATAAATATTGTACTTCTCATAATAAATATATTACTGGTATAGAGCTAGAAGGATGTTCTCTTGCACAGAACATTTATTTCGTTAAAATTTATTATAGTCCTAGACAAACATTGCAGAAATAGGTATGTCAATTCAATTGCCAAGTGGATTCACTTTTAACAAAGTTAAAAAGCGATATAATGCCCATGACCACCCTTACTGAAGTATCAATGGAATGCTGGCCATCTGCCAAGATCCTTTTTACATCTGACTTAAAAGAAAACAAAAAAAGTGAATGGTTGGGAGAAAAAGACAAAATTTACAAAGTTTCATTTTAATGCATGCCAATTAGTATACAGTACATTCAAAGTGACAAAGCTATTCTAAGTCTAAGACAGCGAAATACAGTAGGACAGGCCAGTCCATGCTGCGCTTAGCATATATATATATAACACTCGGATACTGCTATTGTGTCGCCGCTAATTCTTCTTTTCTCTAGACTGGCTATACCCAATTCCAAAACATTATTCATGTTTTTTTCTTTCTCCAGGCCTTTAATCATCTTAGTTGCTCTTCTTTGCACTTTTTCCAAAGTCTCAACCGCAGTTTTGTAATGAGGTGACCAAAACTAGATGCAGTATACTCCAGGTGTAGCCTTTTACTAAGGCTTTATAGAGCGGTACTAATACTTTATGCGGTTTTGATCCTACGCTTCTGTTTATACAACCAAGGATTTTATTCGCTTTTTTGGCTACTGCTACACACTACTGTCTAAGTGATCATCCACTAGGGCTCCAGGATCCCTCTCATATTTACTGTTTTTGAGCCAGTAAACTCTACTTGTTCCTTTGGTTTTTCCTGCCTAGGCGTAAAACTTCGCTTTTCTCCACATTAAATTTCATGTTAATGGAGAGGGCCCATTGTTCAAAATCTTTTTGGATCCTGAGCTTGTCTTCTGGGCTGTTGGCTATTCCTGCCAGTTTAGTGTCATCTGCTAATTGGATAAGTTCTCCTTTTATAGTGTAGTATAATATAGCATAGCATAGCATAGTTTTATATATATATATAAACACATTAAGTGATTTACCCTTGCCTTTCATGGCACATCAAATTGGTGCCTGAGCAAAAATAATTGGGCAAAAGAGCTATGGTTCTAGAAAAAAGCAATTTGTGTGGGTATCACAAAGCAGTGTATCACAAGATCAGTGTTGTTCATACACTGCAAAAAAAAAAAAAAAACCATAGAGAATGTTTTAAAAGGCTTTGGAAAATCAATCAGATTGGGTTTGACCTCCAGGTCTAATATAGATGTGAAATGTGGAGTAATTTGTATTTTCAAAGTCCTTTTAATGAGATTATAAAGATCTCTTTAACTGCAATAGAATATTTTATTTATATATTCAACAAAGCAGACACTAAGTGAAGTTAAATTTTTAACACAGGACATTTATATCCTATCCATCCTGTCTGTGTGTTTGAATAATGCATATCACCTTTGGTTTCTGGGATAATAATTTGGGAAATGATGACAAGTCTTCAGAATCATCCCTTTCTGTCAAACTGTCGTAGACTCACTGTCATGATACAAAATGAGACATCATCCCTTCAAGGAAACTGAAAAAAAAAATATTAAAAAAATATCAAATGTCGGTATCGTTTCTACTTATAGCCCTTTGAATGTTGCTGGACTACAATTCCATCAACCTCAGGTAACATAGACTACAGTAGGGAATTATGGGAGATGAACTTCAGCAATATCTTATACATTCTTCCAATCCTTTGGGGCACTAGAACATCACTGAGTGGGACACTTTCCTACAGCATGATGGCAATGTACAGAAATCGGGAGAAATAGGGGCACCTGGTATAATATGTTGTCTCTAGGCCAGGAGGGGTACGAAATATGTCAGTGTAATTGTTGCTTTTTCAACAACCGTTGACAGGCTGGGAATCATTTAGCTGGAGCAGAAGGACACTTTGACTTAGCCAACGTTGCTGGCCCCTTCCTGTCCGTCATTTACCGATGCTCTTGCCAACGTGCCACACAAGGAATCTGATAACGTAGCTTCTTTCCAAATCTTTCGCGCAATCGGTTGACTTGACTTGAGTTTCTGATTCTCAGTGAGGTACCCTTTAACAATATCAAGTGAAAGTGAAGTTTATTTCTGGGTTTATTTTATTTGCTCCTAATAGAATAACTGGAAATGGAATGCCATTATTCCCTTCATACGTTTGTTTCCCCGCTTCATTTAATTACTAGCTGGATCCAGTATTTTCTGTGTTCTAATTCAGCATTAATTTATTAGCCGTACCCGGCTGCTGAAAGAATGGTATTCACCAGAGAAAAGCTTGGAGGGAGGAATCTGATTTTATTAAGTCTTTTTCTAGGGAATTCTTTGACTTCCAGTCTACCTTACTCTCCTGATATTACTTGGTGGTCTCCCATCCAATGTAACCCGTGCTAATTCTGCTCTATCTCCAAAGCCCAGACAGGGTAATCTAGAATCTATTGCACGTTGCAGCTTTATCTAGAAAATCAGTGCTATGTGGACTTCTATTAAGATCCTGACCCCAAAAAAATGCTTGCCACACCCTGTCTACAGGATTCCTAGACCCACATCACTGTTACGGGACTATCTTCTAAGCGAATGGTGATGTGGAAATGCGATAAGCAAATGAACAAATATGGCATCTCATTGACTCTCTTGTGTTATCTAGTAGACAGAACCATTCTGTTAACTGCATGACTCTTGATGCCACAGCAGTTAAGAGTGCAGTACTATAGGCTACTTCTGCTGACTGTTGGCTGCCTGCAATTTGGCAGTTCAAATCTCACCAGGCTCAAGGCTGACTCAGATTTCCATCCTTCCAAGGTGGGTAAAAGGAGGACCCAAATTCTTGGGGCAGTATTCTGACTCTGTAAACCACTTTGAGAGGGCTGTAAAACACTGTGAAGCGGTATATAAGTCTAAGTGCTATTGCTATCTCACAACTCTGTGCAACATACAGCAAAGGACCCCCAGAGACGTATATAGTGTATATATACGTATACACACATATACGTATATATACAGTATATATTGTAGCGATTGTTTGCCTTCACTGGATCTAAAGAAGCTGACACACACTTTATTGAAGACAATCCATACTCTTAGTCGTATTTTATTCTCTTTTCAAGGATGTGTTGTTTATCTCTTATTTTTCCTTCAGCAAATAATTGGTAGAAAAGAATGGAGGCGTTTCCTTAAAGGTGGCTTTACAGGCTGTCAGTTCAAAGGCATTCTAGCCGTTATATTTGAACATAAATTGAAATTTGCTCCAGTGAGCATTCTGTTGAACGGGGATACATGGAAGCTACATTCATATTATGGTGCCTGCTCTACTCCATAAATAAGGCAGCTGAAAGGTATCATTTATTTCAGAAGGGAATTGGCTCTGCTTTCTAGATATAAAAATGTTGGTTAATGCAACTATAACTGCAACTGCTCTTCTAGATCTTAGTGATGTATTTCGTTTATCACAAATTATTTCAAATATCTGCATTCCTTTTATACCCATATTTCACAACGGACTTTAAATATGCATATTTGACCACTTTACCAGACATCACAGTTCCTCCTAGCATGTCCTGGAATTCATCTAAACAAAGATAAACTGTGCCAGCATGAAACTGTCTCTTGAAATCTTGCACGGTGATTAGAAAAAAAACCAACAACCAGCACCAAACAAAAAACAGCTACATAGGATTTTAAAGTTCTGACAAATATTAACGTTTACTGAATTTTTATGCCTAATGCAAATAATTAATAATTAAACGAGGGAGGGAGAGAGGGAGGGAGGGAAGGAAGGAAGGAAGGAAGGAAGGAAGGAAGGAAGGAAGGAAGGAAGGAAGGAAGGAAGGAAGTTAGTTTTGAAGCTCAGAAATTCACTGAATTGAGATTAGGATAAATAAAGGTTTGCCTGCCATCACATTTTTCTGGTGACCCATCCAGCTCTTCAGGGAAAGCACTTTTTTCAGATATTCCCTATAAACTAAGGATCAAGTAGCTTTTAAGGAGGAAAAAAGACATTTAAATATTGTTTTCATAAAGAGCTTGTCTGACAGCAACTTTCCGGAGCCAAATCTTGGCCATTTCATCCTCCTTAGTTCTCGGTTTTTACTATGGTAAATTATTTCATATAGCTCTTTTTAACAAACTTTGCTGTTCCTGGATTGTATGTTGGTCTTTTTAGCCCATGGGGAAAAGGCTTGAAGTGCTTATGGTAAAAGATTTTTCAGTATTTATTACTGACTATTTGCATCTGGGGTGTGGCAAAATTCTCCCACTTAGAAGCCTAGAAGAAATCAAGTTATCATAAATAAAGGTGCTGCCCTCTGGATAATTCCGATAACTTTTGGGGCTAAAACTCTTCAAATATGAACCTGCCTTTAGAAGTTATTTAAAGATTACCAGGATGGCTCCGCAAACCCATGATTTATGCAGACTTATCCTTTGGGGTGGGTAGTTGGGAGGGATGAGCATAGCAGGGCTGGGTTCAGTTGAGGTTGGGCTACTGTGGAAATACCATAATTCACAATCCTTCTGTATCCACTCGCTGGATTCAGTCTTGACACAAAGAAAACCGCACAGTGAATCTGAAATACCAGCACAGGAACCTAGGAAAGGGAGCGGTCTCCTTAAAGAATGCGGGTTCTGGAATACGTTGCACGAATGAAACAGAGACGTAAAATCATTAGACGGGTCCAACGTTAGTCTTATTACCAGCAGGCCACTGAAATCAACTTTGTGATTTCGTGTGTGGGTTGTTTTGTGTGGTTTCTATTCAGTTTCGACTCCTGGTGACTATACGAGTGTCGCTTTCTTGGCAAACCTTTTCAGACCTTGCCTTTTTTCCTGGGGTTTGAAGGAGAAGAGACCGGCCCCCAAATCCCACAGCTAGCTTCTCCACGCAGGACTAGAATCCGCAGCCTTCTATTTTTAGCCCAGTGCCTTTCAGACCCTGCGCCGATTTGACTCTCATTACAGCCAGTGGAATGACTGAATCCAGAGCAGCTTGTTTATCCTAACTAAACAAGATCAAATTCATTGCCCAGTGTATAAACTGGACAGCCAGATGTTTGATTCAAATCCCAGGATTTTGCTGGAAGGTTGGATCCAGTGGCCCAGCTGTCCTCTTCTAAGTCTCTACGCTGCCTCTCTGCCTACTTCGCTTCCTTGAAGCTCCTTCCGTACACTTTTTATTTTGCTGCCAGCAACCACACCCTGGATTCCACAGCTTTCAATGTGAGCAAAACAGTTTTGGGGCCTCTCTCCCTCTTCTCTGCCGTTCGTGCCCTTTAAAATACCTGTGCGTTACCAGCCAACCCCGTATGCCCTTTAAACGACCGTTTCCAATACCAAATGCAATCCAGGTGGTAAAAAAATACCTTTGTAGGCAACACATTTTCTGCTTCTGCTGTTTATGGTACCCATCCATAGCTTACATTTAATAAAACACCACGAAGAAGAAACCAGCTCTTTAATGTAATCATATGCAGACTGTACTAATTATGGAAGCAAAGGGGGGGGGGGGGGGTTGGGGGGGGGGGGGGGGAGAAGGAGAGAGAACCAAGGAAATAGAAACATTCTGAAATGGAGCAGCCCGGAACGGAAGGTCCCCATGTGGCTGGCACTGAGGGAAGCCCAGGTTTCCAAAGTTGGAAGGTTTTTCCGTGCAGAAGCAGCTTCGTAATGACACTCAAGTTTTGATCCGGCTCAAATGGTCAACTCTTTCCCCTCCCTCCCTCTCCCTCTCTCTCCCTTCCTCCTCCCTCTCCCTGCCTCCTTCTCCCTCCTTCCCTCCCTCTCTCTCTCCCTCCCTCTCTCCTTCTCTCTCTTTCCCTCCCTCCCTCTCCCTTTCTCTCCCTTCCTCCTCCCTCTCCCTCCCTCTCTCTCCCTGCCTCCCTCTCCCCCTCTTTCTCTCCCCCCTCCTCCCTCTCCCTCCCTCCCTCCTCCTTCCCTCCCTCCCTCTCCCTCCCTCTCCCTTTCTCTCCCCCCTCCTCCCTCTCCCTCCCTCCCTCTCTCCTTCTCTCTCTTTCCCTCCCTCCCTCTCCCTTTCTCTCCCTTCCTCCTCCCTCTCCCTCCCTCTCCCTCCCTCCCTCCATCTCCCCCCCCCTCTCTCTCAGCGACCAGCAATTGCAAACAAGGCAACCGGTGTTCGT
>NW_020769366.1:2265860-2301823 GCF_900518735.1 Pseudonaja textilis | reverse complement strand
CACACACACACACACACACACACGCAGCTTTGCGTTGTGGTTCTCCATCAAGGCGGGAGAGAGGATTGCTGGAGAACGGCCGTCCCAAGCCCAGCGGCCACCCACCTTCGTCGAAGGGGGTTAGGGTGGGGCAGATCAGAAGGGCGATTGCCCCGTTCATTTCAGGAGCATCTCCCCAAATTAGGTTTGCAAAGCCGGGGCTCCTTTATTTATTTTACACCACCACCACCACCCCAGGCACCCCTCAAAAGCAGGCAGCCTTTCCGACGCGGTCCAGTCTAGATACCAGTGACCCCCAGTTGCTGGCTGGATGCTGGGTATTCAAAAAGAGTGCCAGGCGTTTTGACGCGGTCCAAGTTGGAGAAGGCTTGGGGAAAAAAAGTTCACTTTCCCTTTGGGGCTTTACTTCAAACTAAATCGTCCCAAGTTCTCTCGTTCTTCATCACCCCCCCGCGATTTTAAAATAGCAATGAACAAAGTTATAGCTGTCGCCCCTCTTCGTCCCCAACCTGCCTGCGGGGTGGGGGTGGGGGGAATCCGGACCCAAACTGTCCGAAGTTGCACTTCGAAGGATTGCTGCGTGGCCTCCTTCCCACCTCCCCCAACTTCCTTGGGGATGCTCAACTGAGGCGGGCGAAGAGCTTTTATGCCAACCTCAAATCCTTGCCCGGAATAGTCCCGAGGAGCCATTTTGGGGGGTCGCCTCTTTTTTTTTTAATCTGAAGAACGAAATAAAAGGAGGCTTTAGGCGATAGGCACCCGCCTTCCCTCAGAGAGAGCAAACTGTTAGGATTTAGTGGAAGTCTGTTACTGAACTGTTTTTTTTTTTTTTTTGACACTGGACTTTTTGATATTTGGATTATCCCTGGATTGAAAACTTGACTTGATTTTAACTTGTGAATGACTTTTGGATTGCTTCTTTTGGACTCTGCTGAAACCTTTTCTGGAAGTAAAAAAAAAAAAAAACCCTACATTTACTACACAGTGTATCTGTGTGCTCTGTGTGTATTAGTCCACAACACTCCTCTCTATACGGCTCCCTGTATGCGCTCCTTCTCCTCACGGGGAATTTACCTCAAAACACAAAACTCTAGTCAGAGGGGGGGAGCTCATGGCAACGCGCCAAACAATCTCCTGGGCACTGAAATCCAGAACCCAAAAAGATCTGGGGGAAGTTTTGGTTTGGTTTTTCCCCCCACCCTCACACGGAGGGGGGTGAGTAATTTTGGCGGCCATTTCGGCGCCCGGAGCTGGAAGCGCCCGGAATTCCAGGGCGAGGTAGCCGCTCCCTGCCCCGCGGAGCTGGCCTCGCCCTGCTCCTGCTTGTAGAGGGCTGCTCCCTCCCCCCGGCGGCGGGAGACGGTACTGCAGGCCGAAGCCGGGTTCGCGTTGGAGGTAATTTTTTCCAAAAAGCCCAGCCTTGAGGGGACGGGGACTGGATGAAGTTTGCCCTTGGGGCTTGGATCTGGCTCAGCAGCTGGGAAGCGTCGCGGGAATAATTTTCCCTTCCTCCCATTTTTTTTGCTTCCCCCCCTCAGGGACGGACTGATCGTTTTCCCACCCATCTTCCCCCCAACCCCCAACCCCGCTTCCTTCTCTAGGATTTTCTCGACACGGGGCCTCTCCGGGACCAAGGCAACATCTACAAGCCCAACAACAAGGTCATGGCTGACGAACTGAGCGAGAAGGAATTCCAGGACGTCCATACCAAGGAAATCGACTTGGTGAACCGGGACCCAAAGCATCTCAACGACGAAGTGGTGAAGGTGAGTGTATTGTAAGTCCATCGCTCCGCTTTCCCGCATGTCGGAAGGGACTGAAGGGAGTTAGCAAAGCCACGTCAAGGTGAGCGGGGATTTCATCCCCAGGGAAAAACTTAAACTCCTGACCAAAATGTCTTTCTTCAGTTCGGGCTTTGCATACAGGGCTAGAAGTTTGCATAATGTAGCTCAGTCCTCGGTTTTTTTGTTTTTGTGTTTTTTGAAGGGAGGTGGGTAAAATGTGATGCACGAACCAGCGGAGAGATGTAGGATGTACATCTTTTTATTTTGGCTAAGCCATTTCGATGGCCCAATGGATCTATGAACGGGTTTAGAACGAGAAAAGCGCTCTACTTACTGCACCCGTGAAGCTTTTGCATGTTTTACCTTCCCTAATGGATTCTTATCTTGGAGTATATGATTACCTTTTAAGAAATGTGACTTCTTTCCGAAATAACCAGCCGGAAAAGCTGCAGGCAGCTGAATGTGGGTCTCTCTCTGTCTTTTTTTTTTTTCCCCAGCAAGTAAATATTGGAATAACTTGTTGATCACCTGCGAAATGGAAACCGTGCTAGTGACAAGAATGCTAAAACTGTGAAAAAGTGGAAGGATCACAAAATATATAAAAAAAGAACAGTAGATTTTGTAGAAAGGTGTTTTGGCTTTGGAGTTTTGGAACAGGGGGTTGGTCATCCTCTATAAAGTTTTGAATGTTCTACATGTGTTTATATTTAAAATGCCATGTGATTATATTTTATGTATATATATGCATGTATATATATATATATGCATGTGTATATATATATATGTATATGTATGTATATGTATGTATGTGTATGTATGTGTGTGTGTGTATGTGTGTGTGTGTGTGTGTGTGTGTGTGTGTGTATATATATATATAAAATTCAGCTTTGTTCGGGTATTTTCCCACGTCATTATAGTTGTGCTTTTAAAGTTGTAGCAACGTTTCGGCAGAATCTCATCTGCCATCATCAGGCTTCTGTACTGTGTCCGTCTGTGAGTCAGACTTTTACAGTTGTTTCAGTTTTAAATTTGGGGCTAGCCTACTGCTGTGCCAGAATGGTTTCTTTTTCATCCTGATTGGTTGGGAGTCTTGGTCTGTGTTTATTGGTCTTCTGCTTTGATTGGTATTTCCAATATCTTCTGTCTGTTTTGTAGCTTTTTTTGTCTTGATTGGCTGGCAACATTGTTCCTGTATTGGAGGCTTTTAGTGCGGCTTGGCTCCGAGTAAACGGATGCCTATCATTTATTAGGAAGCTAGGTTTCATCTGGGTGCCTGGTTGGGGTGTGTTTGAGCTGGAGGTATCAGGGGGAGTCTGTTTGTGCCCAGATGTTTGCCTGGCTTGTGGTTTGGAGATTTTTTTGTTTGAGAGTGCAGGCTTCCAAATAATTGACAGTCTGGTGGAGTCATCTCTTCTATTCATGCTTTCAGGTCTTTTTTCAATCTCTATGGCTTCTCTTGATAATTCTGTGGCTATCACTACCCCAAATTTAAAACCGAAACAATTGTAAAAGTCTGACTCACAGACAAACACAATACAGAAGCCTGATGATGGCAGATGAGATTCTGCCAAAACGTTGCTACAACTTTAAAAGCACAACTATAACGACGTGGGAAAATTACCTGAACAAAGCTGAATACCATACATGTAAATACCCACGAAAACTTAAGAAAACATTATATATAATGTTTAATATAAACACATATATATGTTTTCTTAAGTTTTCGCGGGTATTTTTATGTATGGTATTCAGCTTTGTTCATCAGGCTTCTGATGATGGCAGATGAGATTCTGCCAAAATGTTGCTACAACTTTAAAAGCACAACTCTAATGACGTGGAAAAATACCCGAACAAAGCTGAATTCTCAGGGCTTACTGTTGAATAACCATTGCATTATTTTGCAACATCTGATCATAGAAAACAAGTTGCTGCCTAGAATAAGTTTGGGAGGTTGTGGGATTAAGAGGAAACATGCACTTAAATATTTTCTCATTAAACATAAAGTTCACAAAAATCTGCCTTCAGAAGATTGGAAGAGTTACAAAAGGGGGGAGGAAGGCAGAACCATTAATCATTAATTGGTAAGCTAAACAAATGGAAAAGAGTAGGTCTAAAATGTTTAATTTCTTTTTAATTTCTTATTTAATTCTAAAACGGTGGAACTGGGGATATTGTTTTTTCAATGGATAGGTATTTTCAACAGCTGCAAATATGAAATGCCGCTTTAGAAACGTATTCCAATTTTTCTGTGTCACAGAAGGAAATGCCAGCTCTAAGATGATGTTTATTAAAGGGGTAAAAGGAGGGAAAGCAGGGATGTTGAGAAGTGTATGTAGGCTTTTATTTATTTATGAAATTTTAGTACAGTCCACCATGCTTGCATTAATGAGCAGTTTACAAATAAATCAAAATCATATAAAAGCCACAGACAAAAACAAAGTTAAAAACAAGAGAAAAAAAACAGGAAAAACGAACAGTTGCAAAATTGAAAGGGACACTTTGAGATGTGTACTAGAGGCCACACATAAAGTAAACAGGACCTGGCAAGACAAAAACAAAATTTGAATCAAGTTAATTCTCAGGATATATTTCACTTCTTCACCCTGTCCATTTGGTGGCAACTTGTGGAGATGGTCTAGAAGTCTCATATAAGTTTTGCGGGGGTTGCTTATGGCCTCACATTGAAAGCTGTGGTATAGCAGTGGTGATATTTTGTTCTGAACCATTGCCCAGTACAAGTACATTTAGAATGTAATTGCATGAAGATTGTCCTTAAATCTCACATGTTCTGGATGCACAGTACTAAACTCCGATTCAGAGTTTTTCAAAGGGCTTCAAAGTTTTTTTCTTTTTTTAAAAAAAAACTTCATTCAAATGCGATTAGCAATAACCATGTGAAATTTTCTTTTGGCATAAAGAAAGGGTGGGACTTGTATTCCCATGGGAAAAAAATGCCACGGCCTCCATTTTGTGTTTGTTGATGATTAAGAGGTTGTGCAGTTTGAAAAAAAAATTGGAAACCCATGCTCTAAATCATTAAAGGATGGTCCAGATTTCTGTAACTGGAAAAAAAAAAGGAATTGAAAATTTATATGATGTGGATTCACAGTTGATGAAAAGAAAGAAATTATTTCATTCGATTTTCTAGCTTCAAGTCTCAGTATTCCTGCCTATGTATGCACTGTGGATTCACAGATCACAGATAGGCTACGGTGGGGTAACAGAATTAGAATTTGTGGAAATACAGAAAAGGGTAAAACCAGTGGTGAGATTCACATTTTTTTTGCTACCGGTTCTTGGTGGGCATGGCTTGGTGGGCCAGAACCTGCTGAAGACCACCTTTGGGTAAAACCAAACTAAAATAGTGGAGGGGGGGTAAAAACAACAGGAAAAGCAGAGTTTCCTAAAAGGTGGTTCCATACTAATACCCATTAAAAGTGACAACAGTAAACATTTGCACTCAGTAAAGTGAGTCAGAGGAATGGTGTCATTGCAACAGATGCATGGTCTGTGGAGGAAGCAACCAATATGGTAAGGATGGAAGGAAGATAGAGAAGAAGGTTATTCTTCCTCACTCTTTCTCCTCTGATACCTGAAGCAGCCAATGTACCAGAGGTAGTATTCAGCAGGTTCTGACCAGTTCTGGAGAACCGGTAGCAGAAATATTGAGTAGTTCGGGAAACTGGCAAATACCACCTCTGACTGGAGATTTTACAGTATCCATCCCACCAACCACAGAACCGGTAGTAAAAAATTGGAATCTCCCCACTGCAATGTACCATATGCCTACAATAAAGTCCAGGTCAGCCCTGGGACCATGCATTAGAGAAGGCTGGAAAGGGTCTGGCTGGATATCTATACTGTCACATTGTGCTGCAGGTCCTGTCTGGCCGCTTCCATTATCTTGATCTGGATTTCATGCAGGATGATTTACAAAAGAACCATTTTGAGCTTCATCAGTCCAGACTGCACCTGTAGACACCCTTTGTCTATTAAAAAATGTCCCACCCACCCCCCAAAAAAGAAAAATTACAAGAAATGATGGGGTTGAAGAACTTTTTAACATCTTTTATTGCCTTAAGTCAGACTTGGTCCATTCCAACAAATGGAATGGCCAATGGAAATTACTGGGGTGGGGTGGGGATTATCAGAGAGAATTCTGGATATTTGCATTTGAAGATATGACTATTGAGGGTGAAGGGAATATAATTGAAATCTTGGGAGCCTGTCCTTCTGAAGTGTACTTGGCTTAGAACTGAGACATGCAACAACTGAAAGTTGCACTTGGCTTTTCAGTGGAATACCAGAGACTGTATGCTGTAGGACCAAAGGGGGGAAAAGTTAGAATAAAGGTGGTTTGATTTCTATTTAATGTAATTAATTTAAACCCATCGAAACTAATTAAATAAAGTTAAAGTGATTCCTCTTAGTATATTGTATCATTTTAATCTTTTTTCTATATGAGAAATTACGATTTGGTGGCAAATTTGGGAAGAACTTGGAAGTCTCAGTTAAGGCTGTACAGCACTATCAGGCCTGAAACTTCTAAGATAGAGAAATCCATATTACACAGCAGTGTTGCCTAGTGGAAGTTTTGTAAAGGGGAAAAAAACTGAGTTTAACACTATTGTTAGAATATTGGAGTAGGCAGGATTTTTCTAGTATTAGGTTGATATACATGAGAAAGCTTTTTGAATACTGTCCAGAGTCACTTTTTTTGTGTGTGAAATGGACAGCTATGTAAAATTTGACAAATAAAATAAAGTGTTTTTAAGGCCAG
Organism: Pseudonaja textilis; assembly: GCF_900518735.1. The sequence goes on along the minus strand of NW_020769366.1, from coordinate 2,295,259 downwards.
CAAGCAACTGAATTTATGTTTCTGGAATTTAAATTTCCAAGTTTCTAGAAAGGACTTTTATGAAATTGAAGGGGACTCAAGTTGATTCTGGTTAGCTGTGTTTTAGTTAGCTTTATAAAATTGTAGATAATTTGTAGTAGAACCAAGAGTATATAGATACTGACATCTGTGAGGAAGTCAAAAAATCAGATGGTGGTTATGACTACATGACTGAAGCTCCACCACATTTGACATGCATGTCACATCAACACATATGTCAAAAGCCTCAGGACTTTGATTGCACAGTTGTGACTTCCATCTTGACTTCTTTAACTCATCCCTGCAAACCCTCCTGGTGCCTGGGGTATATATGGAGCATCCATTACAATTGAATAAACAGATGGTATGTATTTGGGATATATGACTAGAGCTTCCAGAGTAGATTTTTTTCAACTGAGGTTTGAAATCTAGTATGCTCACATTTCATAAGCTTGAAGTAGTTCTTAAGCTAGTTCATTTCCTGAAAGGAAATTATATCATTCACAGTGTTTTGCTTACAATGTTTTTCTTACAATGTTTTGCTTGCATTATTGACATTTCTTTTGTCTCAGAGCTAATTCAGGTGTTTCCTTCTATAGCACAAGTGGTTCAGTGAACTGGTTAGGAACATATATTACTTAGGAGATTGAATAATTGGATGTTTCTGCCTGTTATAAGTTTTCTAATGCCAGAACTCCCCTGAGATTCTCTCAAGAATTTCCTTTTTAGTTGATTGCCAAATGAGCAATCATCACTGTCTACTATAATCTGTATTCTGTAGTGGTACACTAAAATGAGTATTGCCAAATTTCTCCTCTGGGTTTCCATTAGTTCTTAATCTTTATGAAAAGGATAGGAAACTTTCACTTTCTCCATCAAATAATCAGCATTAAGATTGGCCAAATTGCCTTCTAATCTAGACCCTTTCACCAGTCACTACCATCTAGGTAGTACCTCTTATAAACCCAACAATCATCCAGCAGAATTCCCCCAAGTCAAATATTCTGATTTCAGCTGTTGCAAATCAAAACTCAAGAGATAGGCTTGAATTTGAGACTGTATTCTAATTTACTTTTAGGTCGACCTAAGCACAACTAAATCTGTTAGGTAGAACTAAACACAACTAAAGCACAACACACTGAATTGGATTTGGGTATTTCACCATAAGGCGACATTGTCCCACGGTACATAAAATTAAGATATCTTGCAGAACAATGCATGGTGAAACTAGCTTAATACTTGCAACATAACTTTGTTTTTAACTTGGGAAGAGAAAATAGGCTTGGGAAGAAGGGAGTGTTTAGGGAATTCAGAGAACATACATACTTCTTAGCTTGTTCTTCAGAACAGCCGAAGGTCGCAAAGCAAGAACATCTTATAAGGCTTCGTGATATAAAAAAGGCAGGATGGAATCGACATTGCTGTCTAGCAACATATCCAAACAGAAAAAGAAGGATACTACTGGCAATAAAAGGCAGCTTACAAGAAAGAAAAGTAAGGGCAACAATGCATATTTTAGGGGAAATGTCTGCAAACTTTCCTCTAGAGAGAAATCGTGTCAGTAACATCTAGTGTCCTAAATAAAACAGGAATGCTATATTGCTACAAACAGGTTCAAATTATGGACCCATTAAATACAAAAGGTATTTTTTTCTCCCATGTCCATGTACTCCCATGCTACTGGTGAGGTATTTCAAAAGTATAGTCTCATTTGCTGCTTTAAAAAAAAAAACTATCATGTTGTGGGATAGAGGTTTGCAGTATTTTCTTTTGAAGATAATTGTTCTTTCAGTCAGATAAAACAGCAAGCACCTCCAAGAATACTTTAGAGCCAGATCCAAGTTTTACAAGTATAAATTGGGTGATGTTATATAAAGCTTATTTCAGACTGCAGTGACTAGGGGACAGATCTAATTTATAGTAAAGTTTTGCATCCAAATTTTTGTTGCTTCTGTTAGGAAGATACTTTTTTTTTTATTGTTAAACAGCTGAAGATCAGAAATCCTTGCTGATTTAGAACAGATCACTAAAGATCTACGGATGGTTACTGACTTACTTTCTGCCCATAATGATCTTGAAGTAAATGTTACTTTTGAATTGCAATTGTTTGGAACATTGATAAATACTTTCAGTCCCTGTGTGAAGGACAGAAACAAAGTTACTTACCTAAGTCCAGAATAATAGTAGGGCAAATTTGCTTTATTTTCAAATGTATTTCAGTTTCTCAATCTAGCCACAGCTATGGTGTTTTCTTGTTCTCTCCTATCCTACCAGCAGTGCCATCTTTAAACATTTACCCTGTAATAGCTTAAATCATGCTGTAACTGACCAGGCCCAATCCTGATTAACTTTCAAGCCCAGACAAAGTTAGTTGGGTGTGGCCTATAGCCAAGTAGCTGAACGTGTGTAATTTGCTGCAAATATAACCATTTATCTAGGAATCAGCTTCCTTGAAATGACCGAGTTCCAGTTTTAAATAAGCATGCATGGGATCGCTAATTATACTAATGATAATAAAATACATAATTTTAAAAAATAAAGTTCTAGCAATTGTCACATATTTCATTGACTTGAAAGGCACAATTTCTTTTTTGTGAGAAGTTTCTACCTATATACTTGTGTCTTTTTTTTTTTTTTGCAACTACACTGGTTTTAAATAAACATGGATCTTTAAGGCACAGGGTAGACCTTTATTTGTCTTCTAGTTATGTTCTTGATTTTGTTCAATGTTTGGTCCCCCACAGCCACTTTAGGGCTTCTTCATGTTATGATAATCATTCAGTATGGCCCATCCAAAAACATGCATTTTGTTTTCATCCCAGTTACAGGGGGAGCTTTTGAAGGTATTCCTGTCAATTCATTCTTCATATTTCTTTCATAGGCATCCGTTATAAGCCGCAAAGTTGTTTCACATAATGACATCCACATTATAATGTCATGATGAGAAATGATGCAAGTCCATTCATTTATTTGTGAGGACACAAATAATTTATTATTTTTATAAGGAACTCAAGGCAAAAAACATATCTCATTCTCCTTTCTCCTCCTATTTTCCTAACAACAGCAACCTGTGAAGTGTGTTGGGCTAAAAGAGTGTGTGTCTGGCCTGAGGTCCAACAGCTGGCTTTCATGGCTAAGGCAGGATTAGAACTCACAATCTCCTGGTTTATAGCCTTTCTCTCTCTTTCCCTCCCTCTCCTTTGCAAGATGGCATCAGCCTGCTTGTCATATTATTTGCCGTCCCTGCTCTCCTGCCAGAAGATGCCTCATTTCCTTTATTCAGCAAGTGATAGCTTAGCTCAGGGGTGTCAAACTCACGTCATCACAGCAGCATCACGTGATGTATTGGGACTTCCCCCCCCTTTGCTAAACTGGGAGTGGGCATGGCCAGCCCAAGATGCATCTGGTTCACGGGGCGGGACTTTGACAGCCCTGGCTTAGCTCATGCTGTAACTTACGAACTGGAGTTGAATAAGAACGCAGAGCAAAAGTGGTGGCAATATTTGGCTTAGTGTTCGTTTATTCCCATGAATCATAAAATTGGAAAAGATCACTTAGTTCTCCCTTTTGCAGCCCACAGAACCAATTAGATCTTCCTTGAGATGTGGCTATCAAGACTCTTCCTAAAAATCTGTATAGAGATGGAGAATCCACAACTTAAATAACGTTATTCTTATCCTTAAATGAAATTTTAGAAAGCATAATTCATACCTTTTATTTCTGGTCCTAGTTTCTGCGGCAACAGAAAATACAAGGGGTTTTATTTCATGGAAGCACCTTTGGGGTCTTTATCACTATAAAATGATTGTTCAATCTCCTACAACAACACTCTAGAGCAAAACCATATCAGTCCACAGTCATTTTGTAGAGGAGATGGGCAGCATAGAAATATAATAAATAAAAATAAATAACAAAGAAACGGTTTGGTCTAGCAAGGAGGCAATTTGGTCTAGCAATTAAGGCTCTAGCCTATAAAACAGGAGACTGATTTGTTGTCCCGCTTGAAACATGATAACCAGCTGGGTGATTTTAGGCCTGTTGCTGTCTCTCAATCCACCTCACAGGGATGTTGTCACAGAGAAAATAGGAGAACACATTATTGACACTGACCATGGGTAGAAGGCAGGTAGGTGTAAGACAGTAGTGGGATTCAAAAACTTTTACCAGTGGTTCTGTGGGCGTGGCTTGGTGGCCGCGCTTTGTGCGTGTGCACACAAAAAGCACACACTTTGTGCAGGCGCAGAGGCATTCCAACTAACCTCCTGCAAGTCTACACTCTCCCAGTCGCTTCAGCAGCTGCCGCACAGCACTCTACTATGCCGCACCGCTTTTTTTAGATTGTGCCAGCGATGTAAATAATTTCCCCTAATCTTTTTTGTTTAAGTATATATTCATGTTGTTTTTTTTAATATGCACTATGAGAAAGCTTTTGGAATACTGTCCAGAGTCACTTTTTTTTTGTGAAAATGGACAGCTATGTAAAATTTGACAAATAAAATAAAGTGTTTTTAAGGCCAGCAAGCAACTGAATTTATGCTTCTGGAATTTAAATTTCCAAGTTTCTAGGAAGGACTTTTATGAAATTGAAGGGGACTCAAGTTGATTCTGGTTAGCTGTGTTTTAGTTAGCTTTATAAAATTGTAGATAATTTGTAGTAGAACCAAGAGTATATAGATACTGACATCTGTGAGGAAGTCAAAAAATCAGATGGTGGTTATGACAACATGACTGAAGCTCCACCACATTTGACATGCATGTCACATCAACACATATGTCAAAAGCCTCAGGACTTTGATTGCACAGTTGTGACTTCCATCTTGACTTCTTTAACTCATCCCTGCAAACCCTCCTGGTGCCTGGGGTATATATGGAGCATCCATTACAATTGAATAAACAGATTTTGGGATATATCTCGGTCACTTCAGCAGCTGCCGCACAGCACTCTACTGTGCTGCGCAAACCAGCTGTGCTTCAAAAGCAGAAGATACAGGTGAGTATGGGAGCCCAGGTGGGCAGGTGGGCCCAACAGCAGAGCGACAGAGAGAACCATTTTGGCCTCCACTGCTCATCGCCACTATCGGCTCAGCAGAACCGGGCAGAACCGGTAGAATACCACTACTGGGGTGGGACTTCTATTTTATTATTCTCACCATGCTTTATCCCTGTTTTAAAAATATGTCCTGCAAACATAATGTTCTCTTGGTGCTTATGAGTCAATGTTTTCTCAAAGAGGCCTGGTGGGGGTGCCAGGTCTTTTTCCACGCAAATAAGTTGGTTAAAGTGGAAAAGTATTTCCAAGTTTCATTGAATACATACAGGCCAGTGGTGGGATTAATTTTTTTTTTTACTACCAGTTCTGTGGGAGTGGTTTATTGGGCTTGGCAGAGGAAGGATACTGTAAAATCTCCAGTCAGAAGTAGTATTTGCCGGTTCTCCGAACTACTCAAAATTTCCACTACCAATTCTCCAGAACTGGTCAGAACCTGCTGATACAGGCCAGGAAAATAAGAAATCGAGTAATGAAGAATACATTGGATAGTGCTAATAGATACACACTCCTCAGAGTGTGTATTTTTGCATGTATTGTATGGAATCTCTGGTTTATTCCAGTTATTTGGTTTATTTTATATTCTGTCCACTGTAGCCATTGTTTAGGATCTTTGTATTGTGTTTCCCTAATGCCAACATTTACACAGAAACACAGCCAAACACGGACAGATGATTAAGCGAAGGCCAAGGAATCTGCCCTATAAGCAATTCTTTGCATGGCTTCATTATTGTTTCACAAAGTGCCTCATAATGTTATGTATTTGTTCATTATTTGGGGGTGTCGGTGTGTCAGTGCCAAGTGCATAAACTTTATACCAAAGCGGACAGAGACATTTACAAGGCAGAAAGTAACAGCCACACAGAGGGAAGTCTCAGGAGGAATTAAATTTCATATTGCTGGATAAATGTTGCTGGTTTGCGTGGACAACGTTGAGTTGCTGACACTGCCTAAGCTCCTTGGCTCTCCTTGGTGGAAAAACACAAGAATAATCCATGCAAAACAAAACAAGCAATTCTTCAGATGATGTCAGTATTGTTTCCAAAATCGTTTTACAATCTGTGAAAAACAGTGGGTTTTTATAATTTTATTATTTGCATCCTCTGTCTAAATAGTCCAGATTTTGGATATGAAGTTTTGTTATGGTAAACCAGCAATAAGAAACTTAAAAGCAAGTCAGAAGATGCTCTGAGCTAGTTTATGGTAAAATCACTGACTTGGGCTAAGAATTATATTAATCTGAGCTATAAATCCAGGCATCCATTCAGTGATAATGGGGTTAGAATTTTCTGTTTCACTTGGTTGCTATCTAGCAATTATCTGGATTCTTACAGACCTCATTAAACCTGAATTGGGAAACTTTCACTGACCAGAAGCCACAGTTAGCATTTCTGGAGCAAAAGTCAATGGGATAATAATTCAAAATGAGTGAGTCTTATTATCTTCTATTTTTTTTCCTGTTTGGAAGACTTTAGAAGTTCTTTTTAAAATTGTGCTCATGGATTTATGCCATCATTTTTGTTCCCAATATCAAAATAGTAGAAACCATAGTGTCAATCAGTGTTTTCCACCTGTCAATTTAAAGAATTGTGGACTTCAAAATTGTCTAGGATTTCTGGGAGTTGGTCCACATTTCTTAAAGTTGCTAAGACTGAGAAACACTAGCATAGATAATTGGCAATGGAGTGTGGAGTCTGAGGTTGTAAAGAGAAGCTCCAGCTGCATTCAGACCTTAAATCTTGGATTTCCATATGTGTACTAAGCTGCAATTTAATAAGAAACAATTTGATTTCTACAGTATTTTGCATTTAGCAATATGTCAAAGCAAATTGGCATTTTTAATCCTGCTTTTAATCCTGCGTAAATATAATTGGAGAAAGAGGTTTGGAAAAATAAAAAGGCAATGAATTAAATCATTTTTCCCCCCAATATTCTCTCTTCTTTATTGCTTTTTCCATATTACCAATATATGTTATCTAATTCACATTTAAAGATGGCTCTTTGAAAAAGTTGAATAACTACAGAAGGACATTTCACAGCCTTAGCAAATTTAAGAAATGCGGACTTCAACTTGCAAAATTCCCCAGCTGGCTGGAGAATTCTGGGAGTTAAAGTTCACACATTTTACAGTTGCTTTGAGACACACTGCTGTAGAAGAGAGGCAACTAGATTGTAATAACCAGGGCTGGGATTCTGCCAGTTTGGACCGGTTCTGTAGAACTGGTTGTTATGATTCTGCGCAGTTCGAAGAACCAGCCCTCCCTCCCTCCCTCTGCCTTGCCCCACCCAGTCACTCCTTACCTCACATGCATGCCATCCAACTTGCCTGCATTGTGCCTTCACCTAATTTTTGGTAAGTTCCTATTTTTTCTTCTCCACCTCCCCCAGTGATCAGCTGTTTCAACTATCAGCTGTGCCGTGCAATTTAGATTAGCTAGAAAACAGGAAATTGTTGGATTTCATGCTTTCTAACTAATATAAACCGCTGTTGTACTGCTTTGCCTTCACCCAGGAGACTTCCCTGAGGCCCAGTCAGGGGTGGCATTTGGGGGGTTGAAGCGGGGGAGAAGTGGCCTGAGAGCAGAACTGAACCCCTTCAGTAGGACTGAAGCTTCTATTTTTCAGTGCAGACTCAAGCAGCAGATTGCAGAAAGGTAGATCTATGAGTGAACCTGTGATTCTGCAATCAACTCAATCTCCCTGCCTGCTTTTGGGTAAAAGTTGCTCTTTTTTAAATAAAATATTCAATATTTACATACATGGTGTGTTGTGAGTTGATTTTTTGAATTTGCTTGCTAGCAAATTTTATGAGTTTGCTTGCAAGCAAATTTTATGTGACAGACTCAGGCAGCAGATTGCAGAAAGGTAGATCTGTGATTCTGTGAGCAACTCAATCTGCCTGCCTGCTTTGCCTGATTTTGGGTAAAAGTTGCTCTTCTTTTTTATAAAAAAAATTCAATATTTACATTAAAAAATTCAATATTTATATAAATGTTTACAATATTTACACATAAGCTATGCCCAACCAGTCACAGGACCACCAAGCTACACCCACAAATTAGGCCATGCCCACAGAACTGATTGTGAAGAAATTTGAATCCCACCCCTGGCAATAACTCAGTACAGCCCCAATGTAATCCAAGGTCAAAGACAGCTACTTGTAAATAATCAGAAATTTGAGATTGAGGGTAGGAAAGGCTGTTAATTTTAAGCAATTTTTGGAAACCCTGGAATGATCTGGCTGACGGGTTGGAAAGCAGGTATTTGATCAGTCACTGTAAAAATAGCTCACCACTGAAAAGTTTTCCTTTGCTGTTCAAAGCTCTGAGAGAATTTGAAAGCTTGCTCAGTTATAGGACGATGGTTAGTACTCCCATAAACAAGTCTATTTTCCTTATAAAGCAGCATAGCCACTTCGCTTTTTATGTATCTTACACAACCATCATATACAGTCCCTAGAACCCACAGAACTGCTTTAGAATTGGAGAGAATGAATATTTGTTTATTTTTGTCTGAACTTTTTAGCATCCAATGCCAGCACGAATAGTTGAAAGCTTCTGTTTAAAAAATTTTTTTTAAAAAAAAATCTAAAACAGACATGATCTAATAAGAAACATGGGAAAACAAGCTTAAAATTGTAGTATGAGATATATAAAGAGTCCACAACAGGGAGAGAGAGAAAAGGAAAGTTAGTTGCTGGGAGAATCTCATGACACAGAGTCCAGAAGCTATGTGCCCTCTCACATGCATAAAACAGTTGTGAAGTTTATGCACATAATTCTGTACGTCAGGGTGGATGAATTCAGCCTTTTTTCCCAATGCTTTTTTGTTTCTTGCCCATGTGCAGCGTTTCTTTACACCCACTCGTGGCCTTTCTCTGAATCGGTAAATATTGCCACAGATGCAGCAACGGATTATTGTTTTCAGCCTGCTTGAGCACAGCCAGTTATATTATGCTGCCTCCTGAAAGGGTGCGGCAGAGAAAAAAAGGGCCTTGTGTGTGTGTGTGTGTCCTTTGCCAACTCCTACTCTGGTTGTCTATAACTTCTTTCATTTTATTGCTTTTTAAACTAACGTTATAATCCTGGGCATGCTTACTGGGAAATAAATGCCTTGCCAATTGGTTAATATTAACTTCCAAAGAAGACCAGGATCTGGCTATTAGACCCTTCGCACATTGTTTTCATCAAAAGCAATCAAGCCATTAAAACATGCGAAGAATGGCTTGGTATTACCAAGCAAAGATCAGCAACATTAAGCCATTGCACAAGTGCAGTTTTGTTATTCAGGTCGTTCACTTTAGCAACTCTTTCGGGCAGTCTGCTATTAACTCTCATCAGGATTAGACATAGTCCAGATACTCAGTTTGGAGATTAACAAACTCTTGCCAGCCCCGCCTAGGTATGTTGGCTTCTGGAATCGGTATTATTTATACTTCAGTGCTGATCAGAAATGAGGCATTTTAAGAGAATAACTTCTGAAGATGAGTAAAGTCAGGCTGAATGGTTCAACTGAAGGCTCACTTTAAAAATAATGCCCCCCAAACACAGTTTCAAATATATTGGGAATGTACAGCTTTTTTTTTATTGCTATTGGAATTACCCTTTGCATTTAACTGATGGGCATTTCCTCAAGATAATTTCTTGGAAAATAATAAATCAGTTGGATTGCTATAGCTCTGGGCTTTCTATATGGGCTGATAAAACTAATCTGCTGCACCAAGGGCCCCATTCAGTTTCAAACTCCTTTGCAACGCACCATAAATCCAGCCTGCTTTTCCTTCCCTTTGCCGTCATTTACTGCAGACCACAAAAACTTTCGGGCTCCTGCCGCCACTGACTGAATGATAGTCAAATCAAACTAAACCTTAATTGCGCTCGTAGGTGACATAAAATAACCTAGAGCCGTGAATTAGGCAGGCATGGATGTGTGGCAGGCAGCGTTTGCAATGAAAAACAGCCCACTGGAGAAACATGCTGCAATGTGCATTCCATCCGACAGAGCAGCACCGGATGGGAGAAACGAAGCTTCCCATAATAATAGAGCAAGCTATTTATTTACTTGCTGTTTGCATTGTGGCGGGCACTATCATGGATGAGGCCTATCTTGCAGCAAATAAGGTATAATCCTATATGTGAAAGACACATTTCGCTACCTGGCCTTTAGTTGCGATTTGTATCCTAACACCTTGATTTTAGTGATAAGAATTCAGAGATATATCCATTGTATATAACTCTAAACCATCAACACTGAAGTACAGGTCGTCCTCGGCATATAACCATAATTGAGCCCAAAATATCTGTTGCAAAGCAAGACAAGCTATTAAGTGAATTTTGCCCCATTTGCAACCTTTCTTGCCGTAGTTGTTGCATGAAATAGTTCAGCCGTTAACGTAGTAACCTGGTTTTTAAGAGAATCTCTCCTCCCAGTTGATTTTGCTAGTAACAAGGTTGCAAAAGGTTATCACATGTCCCTCCCCCAAGACACTGCAACCTTCATAAATATCAGCCAGCTGCCAAAAATCTCAATTTGGATCATGTGACCATGGGATGCTGAGATAGTCGTAAGTGTGAAAAATGGCCATAAGTCACTTTTTTTCAGTGCTGTTGTAACTTCAAACAGCCAATAAATGAACTCTTGTATGTCGAGGACTACCTTGAGGCAATTATTATAGTATTCATTAGATTTCTATCCCATCGTTGTTTTGTACGACTCAAGGTGGCATATGTAATGTTCTTCCTCCTATTTTTAACCCCCAACAGCCCTATGGGTTCAACTGGGCTGAGAGTGAGTGATTGCCACAAAGTCACCCAGCTGGCTTTCATGCCTAAGAGACAGAGGTGGTATTCAGCAGGTTCTGACAAGTTCTGGAGAACCAGTAGCGGAAATTTTGAGTAGTTTGGAGAACCAGCCAATACCATTTCTGGCTGGCCCCGCCCCCATCTACTCTCTGCCTCCCGAGTCCCAGCTGATTGGCTGGGTCTTCTTTGGTTGCCCTGCACAGGAGAACGGAGCTGGAAAGCAGGTTAGTGGGGTGGGGAGGGAATGGAAATTTTACAGTATCCTTCCCCTGCCACGCCCACCAAGCCACACCCACAGAAGCTGTAGTAAAAACAATTTGAATCCCACCACTGCTACGAGAGGACCACCATTCACTGTCACCTGGTTTATAGTCCAGCAGCATTATTACTACACCAGAACCACTCTTTCCATATATCAATAGCATTTTTTTGAAGAAGCCCAAACGTTTTAGAAGGAAAAATAAGAAAAAATAGGAGTAAGGGATAAGTATAGATATAAGAGTAGGAAGTGGCATGAAGTAGGGGTGCTTGATTATTTTCTTGATGGTCATTTTTTCTTTACTAAGGGTGCAGTCTTGTGCCTGTATTTAAGAACTAACTCCATTGAATTGTATAAGACTACCTTGAACAAACCTGCAAAGATATTTCACTGGCAATCTGCAGATTTTGCGGAATAAGATGTCATGTAAAAATTGGAACACAGAAAAGTAGCAAGGAAGATAGGAAGCAAAGACATCCATTCATTTGGCTTGAGGGAGTCTAGCATGAAACTCATACTGCAAAATTATTAGAATAGATGTTTCAAAATACGAGAGTCAGCTCTCTAATCCTATCCATGCATAGGCAGCATACATTGAACAACTTGGAATTGCCCATTAGGTCAGTGCCAGCTGCCTTCCACATTAATAGATGCTATGAATTCAGTGGAACATAGCCATTTCATATACTGTATTTCTTTCCATATGCCCAATAAACATGAATAGTTTACCCTATCCTCTGCCTCAGCATCTCTGACAGACTTACAGTTAAATAGTGGCAAGAGAAAAGAGAGCTGTGCAACTCTATGCACTTCTGTTTCTCTGGGATATCAGTAATCTCCCACAATCAGATTCTGGATTGTGTAGATGAAAATATATTCAGCTGAGCCTGTACTTCTATTCAACCCTGGGAGTGAAGGAATATGTAAATTCACATGTCCTTTCTCTACATGCTATTTGGCATCTTGCAGAAATACAAGTACAAATACAGGAAATACAAGTACAAATACCAACAAATACCAAAGCTGACCTAGACAGGGTCTATGGAATGTGTGTAGGGCAGACCAAATAGGTGTGCTAGAACATCAAAGAATAGAATTGGATGGGACCTTGGAGGTCTTCTAGTCCAACCCCTGCATGAGCAGGAGACCCTATATGCCATTCCAGATAGGTGGCTGTCCAGTTGTGGGGAGTACCCACAACTTCTGAAGGCAAGCTGTTCGAATTGGTTGATTGCTGTTATCATTAGGTAATTCCTCCTTAGTTCTAGCTTGCTTCTCTCCCCGCCTAGTTTCCATCCATTGTTTCTCATCTTCCTTCTGGTGCTTTGGAAAATAGTTTGACCTGCTCATCTGTGTAGGAGCTCCTCAAATATTGGGACACCGCTATCGTGTCACCCCTAGTCCTTATTAGTCTAATGAAACTGAGACCGATTAGTCTAATGAAAAGTCCTTCTTTTCATTAGCCTTTCACTAATGAAGCTAACTTTTCACTAGTCTTTTTTTTTTAAATTAAACTGATCTCAAAACGCACAGATTATGAGTATATATTCCACTCTCTTTTAATTTACAGATATAAATAGGTATTCTTCAAAGCAGTAGGGAAATCCCACGTGAAGTGAACACATGTCTGATCCAAGGGGATTTTGTAACCATTTCTACATTATTTTCTGATGTCAGAGGAAAAAAAAAAGATAAGAATGGTAATTTAAAAGTTACAGGACAGTACGCCAAGTAGTATACTTCACTTTGCTCTTCCTTTCAGGACATGTCTTTTCACAGCTTTAAATTGTGACTTTGCTTGAGTAAAGGCCAATGTCATTGTAGAATTGTAGGTTGTAGAATTACATGGGTTTGGTAAGAATTACATCAGATGTGAAAATGATCCAAAGCTTTATTTATATCTGATGCACTTGCTTCATTTTTAACAAAGTGGGGCTGATCAGGTCGGCTCCTCAAAGAGGAAAGAGAAGGATTCCATCACACCTATGCGTGAAAATGGCTGCATTCTTTAGTAAGCCTGTCTCCTGCGCATAAGCAAAGATTTTTTAAAGAACACAAGTTATTTTTTTTCTTTTTTCTCTCTATGAAAACTCTATGGCAAAAGTACACATTTGCAGCAGGCTCTGGATGATGCATCCTTGAAAGGAGAGCATTTAGACAATTTTGGCTGATCACACACACACAAAAAAAGAACAGAGATGGATAGACCTGTCCTTACAAATTTCAGGGCTTTGGTCTAAATTGCAAAGTCCAACAAACTGTACTGGAAAAAAAAGCAGTGTCACTAAAAAACCAGGTGGACATGTTCATGAAGTCACCAAGCATCAGACTCAGTTGGAAGGAAATTTGTTTATTTCACTTTATTTACAGAAGAAAATAAGAGAGAGAAAGCATTGCCATACAGCTCCTGGATCAAACACTGTGCAGCCTAAGATCTTGTAATGTGTTTGTGACTGCTGTGCTTGTTTCCGATTTAACAGCCCATCAGCTGAACCTAGCATTGTTGGTAAAAATGAGTTTAAAAGGACTGGAAAATGATTGGTGATGTAATAAGATGTCTGTAAAACATTTTTTGGGTGGTGTTGATGTCTATTTATGGTGGTACTCTAACTTTCACTTTAACAGTAAATCTTTACTCAGCAAAGAAATGTCCACATAATGAAAACTAGAGGGCAAAAATTGGATGTAGGCTAATTCATCTTCTCTGCTGTGACCTACTTAATTCCTTTTTATCTTAGTGTGGTGTGCATACAATTCTTCAGCCTATAAGGCTAAATGGTGTTTTATGCAAATTGTATCACTCAAACCTTGATTTTAAAATCCTACTCATCAGTGTAAAACAGTGGTGGGATTCAATTTTTTTTTTACTTCCGGTTCTGTAGGATTGGCTTGGTGGGCATGGCAGGGGAAGGATACTATAAAATCTCCAGCCAGAGGTGGTTCTTGCTGGTTCTCTGAACTACTCAAAATTTCCACTACCAGTTCTCCAGAACTGGTCAGAACCTGCTGAATACCACCTCTGTGTAAATGTGTCCCTATAATTAGTATCAGATGAGCAAAACCATTGCCAAGGAGCAACTATGACTGGGATCAAGAATATTTAGATATGGCTGCTCAGTGTGTTGAGCTCCTAGAACAGTGTTTTTTTCTCAACTCCCAGAATTCCCCAGGCTTTTCATGTCTCCCTATTGGTTAATATTATGTCAACTGGATCCATCCACTCAGAAAGAGTACACAAGGGTTCCTTGTGCAAGAAAATTTTCATGGCCTCGATATGTTCTTTCTATCTTAATCCCTTGAATCTGTTCCTGGCACTGCTTCAACTTCCTGATACTGAGAATTGTCTGTACAGCTTCACATCCACTTCTAAAAGATAAAGGGATTCAAACAGACTCTTGTCTTTTTTGTTAGCCACTGAACTATAGAATAGTATTGCTGACTTGGTAGAACTTGGGAAAGATGTTTTTGTGTGCTCGCGCATGCATATCTACTTGCATACATATGCACACAGAAATAGGTATGTGAGAGGTATTGTGCAGAGATTTACAAGACTCCGTAATATTTGCCTGCCCCAAATTATTTTCATCAGGTAGTTTAGCACTAAACATTTTAGATACAATCAGACCCACATGTTTGTCCTAAACATTATCTCTTGCATGTCATGTGGACAGTGACTTATCATGGTTTTTTTCCTCTTCAAATGCAATGTTTCTTTGATAAGTGGAGTGAATGTCCGGACGTCTGTGGGTTACATGTATATTCCAAAGGAAGTGGAAAAGTGCTGGTCAGATAACTTTGCTAGCTCCGCATTCCTCTGTAGCTTTTTGAGAATTGTTTTTACAAGTTAGGTCCAACTTTCAAGGTTCTCCAAATATTTTAATGTCGTCATCCTCATCCTCATCCCTGTCAATCATCACTATCATCTCAGAGTTTTTGGACGAATGTAGTGTCCATTTGCCCATTTGAACCTGGCAAAATTAATTATTTGGTGTTTTTTCTCCTTCCTTCCCAAATGTAGATTTGTAGGAGTTACTCATGACCATGTTATGACCAATGTCTATTTGACCCTTTTTAATTGTTAATTGTTAAAAAAGGAAATAGGGCTATAGGAGAATATGACTACGCTAACAATCTTTCTCTATTGTGATAAACCTTATTGTTTTCAGCTGTATAGTTGGAACATTAAGCATTCAAAGATACTGGCCTTGACATGACCAATTTCTGTGATTTCCAAAAACAAGTTTGTGTCAAGTTTTCAGATAGATTCTCATCCATATACAAAAATAAATATTTAAACAATATAGATCAGGGGTGTCAAACCGGCAGCCCAGAGGCTGGATGTGTCATGCGTAGGCCACACCTATCCCAAATCCGCAAAGGGAAAAAACATTGCAAATATCACGTGATGGTAACGTGACACAGCGAATTTGACACCCGTGATGTAGACGATCGTGTAAGTAAATAGTTGGATGCTCATTTATGAACAATATCAGTTCTATGAACATGAACTCTTAATCCACAGCACTGCTTATTAAGTACTTTAATAATGTCAATATAACATTAGATAACCTTTGTATTTTCTCAAAGACAAGTCCCAAAAGGCAAATGGTGTTATTCCAAGATAAGTAGATATAGGATTGGAGGCATAAGACTGATTAACCTCTCTTAGTCAAATACAGATACAGATAATCAGAGTTGGAAGGGACCTTGTAGGTCATCTAGTCCAACCCCCCACCCAAGCAGGAGACCCTACACCATTTCTGACAAATAACAGTCCAATCTCTTCTTGAAAGTCTCAAGTGATGGCGCTCCCACAACTTCCGAGGGCAATTTCTGTTCCATTGGTTGATTGTTCTCACTGTCAGAAAGTTTCTCCTTATTTACAGGTTAAATCTCTCCTTGTTCAGTTTCTTTCCATTATTCCTTGTCTGGCCTACAGGCGCTTTAGAAAATAGCTTGACCCCTTCCTCCCTGTGGAGGTCCCTCAAATATTGGAAGACCGCTATCATGTCTCCCCTGGTCCTTCTCTTTACTCGACTAGCCAAGCCCAGTTCCTGCAACCGTTCTTCGTACGTTTTAGCCTCCAGTCCCCTGATCATCCTGGTTGCTCTTCTCTGTACTTTTTCTAGAGTCTCAACATCTTTTTTATAATGTGGCGACCAAAACTGGATGCAGTACTCTAGGTGTGGTCTTACTAAGGCTTTATAGAGTGGCAGTAGTACTTCCCTTGATCTTGATTGTATCCCTCTGTTAATACAACTCAGGATTCCATTAGCTTTTTTGGCGGTGGCTGCACACTGCTGGTTCATATTTAGCTGGTTGTCCACTAAGACTCCAAGATCCCTCTCACAGTTACTGCTATTGAGCCTGGCTTCACCCAGTCTATATGTGTACTTTTGGTTTTTCTTGCCTACGTGTAGGACTTTACTTTTCTCTACATTGAATTTCATCTTGTTAGATATGGCCCAGTGTTCTAGTCTGTCAAGATCCATCTGGATCTTGAGCCTATCTTCTTGGGTGTTAGCTATTCCTGCCAGCTTAGTATCATCTGCAAATTTGGTAAGTTCCCCTTCTATTCCCTCATCTAAGTTGTTAATGAAGATATTGAAGAGTACTGGGCCTAAGACGGAACCTTGTGGCACCTCACTGCTTACTTCCCTCCATAGAGACTTAGACCCATTAAGGACTACTCATTGAGTACAGTTTGCCAGCCAGTTGAGAGTCCATCTAGTGGTGGTGCTATCTATTCCACTTTTTTCTAGCTTACTAAGAAGTAGGTTGTGGTCTACTTTGTTGAATGCCTTGCTGAAATCTAAATGTATTATGTCCACAGTATTTTGCTGGTCTACTAATTTAGTCAAATTTACTAGGGACTAAGATAATTATAAGTTATCAAGTCAGTGTGATTTTTTTTGAGACCACATAGTCCTTCTGCACAATTTCTTGATTCCCAATCTGCCCAGTGGTGGAAATCATTTTTTTTACTACTGGTTCTGTGGGCGTGGCTTATTTGGTGGGTGTGTCTTGGTGGTCATGTGACTGGATGGACATGGCCAACCCGACATCACTCATGTCAAGGGGCGTTTCGCCCAGTCCCTCCCCTCCCAAACACTCCTTGTCACCCCCAGCCTCAATGTATCTATAGTTCTGTAAAAAAATTCACCTTTTTTCTACTTTATTATCTGCATCCACATACTATAGATGTACTTTTATGGATCACTGAAAGGAGGAAATGGCTCACATGCTTTGTCCAAGAGTGTGATAGGCAGGTCACAAAACAGGGTTTTGAGGGGTTGCCACAAAGAAGGCGGGGGGCAATGTATTTTCCAAAGCAGCAGAAGGCAAAACAAGAACCAATGGATTGAAACTGAACAAAGAAGAAGCAACCTAAAACTAAGGAGAAATTTACTGACAGCGAGAACAATTAACCAGTGGAACTGCTTGTCTCCAGAAGTTCTGGGTGCTCCAACACTGGAGGCTTTCAAGAAGAGACTAGACAGCCATTTCTCTGAAATGGTATAGGGCAGGCAACCTTGGCAACTTTAAGACTTGTAGATTTCAACTCCCCAAATTCTGGGAGGAATTCTGGGAGTTGAAGTCCAGAAGTCTTAAAGATGCTAAGGTTGGAGAGCCCTGGTAGAGGGTCCCCTCCAAAGATTATTCTGACACCTTTGCCTGGCCCTCCATCCAGACTTGGCATCCTCAGTTTTCCTGCCTGAGCAGAGGGATGGACTAGAAGACCCTTCTCCCTTCCTCTCTCATTCCCTCTTTTTCTCTCTCTTTCCCCGTCTCTCTCAAAGCCTCTTCCCTATCTTCCCCTCTCTCTGCCCCACTCTGTGTTTTTGTGTGTGTCTGTGTCTGTGTCTGTGTGTGTCTCCCTCAAATCCGCGGCTGGTCTTTCCTTGCTGCTCTTCGCTACTTTCATTTCTTCTTTTTGGAATGCAGACCGGCTGAACCAGGATCGCCAGCCACGTTGGAAGCATCCCTTCGGGTGACCCATCTCCCCCCACTTCTCCTCCTTGGGTGTTCACGCCAGTTGCGAGGGGAGGGGGAGATGGGTCGCCAAAGAGACGCTTCCAGCAGCGGCTGGCAATCCTTGTTCAGCCAGTCTGGATTCCAAAAAGAAGAAATGAAAGTAGCGAAGAGCACCAAGGAAAGCCCAGCTGTGGCTTTGAGGGAGAGAGAGAGAGACAGAGAGACAGAAACAGAGACAGAGAGAGAGATAGAGACAGAGAGAGAGAGACACAGAGAGAGAGACAGAGAGACAGAGACAGAGACAGAGACACAGAGAGAGACAGAGACAGAGAGAGAGACAGAGTGGGAGAGAGAGGGGAAAATAGGAACCGGCCGCTTCGCTATCCCCTGCTGTCACCCTTACCTTCTCAGGCCAGGCGAGGGAGGGGAGGGTGAGGGGCAGGAGGACCAGCTGCTTCAGGCATGGTGAAGAGGCGTCGGCCAAGCCCAGGAGAGGAGAAGCCTGGGAATGGTGGCTCTCAGCTCAGCCGGCCCGAGGGGCTGCTACAGGCATATCAGGATAAAGGCGGCGAGAAGCCCCAGGACATCTTCCCACCTACCTGCTGGCTGGCTGGGCCAGGCTGGGCTGGAAGAGGTGCGTCAGCCGGGAGAAGGCAGAAAATGTGCTCTGGGAGGGCAGGCAGGCAGGCGGGTGTCCCGGGGCTGTTGCACATGCGTATTGCATGTGTAGCAGCTGCAGCCCTGGGACATCCGCCTGAGCTGTGCCATGGCCACCACGTGGTAGGGAAATCTAGGAGAGTGACCAGGACAAGCGGGCGACCAGGTGACCCGGTTTGGGGGCGTGGCCAGCCAGGGGTCGCTACCAGTTCTGCGACCCACGCCAAATCACCGCTACCGGTTCTCCCGAATACGTGCGAACCGGTTGAATAGCACCTCTGAATCTGCCCCTTCAGGTTTTCCAAAGGCTTCCCCATTGCCACTATAACCAAGTCCACCCTATTCTCTTTCCCTTCTCATTTCCTAGCTATATGGACTTCCCAGGGGAGATAAAATTTTGCATAATATGTTCAAAAGATTGTAATTTCAGCCAGATCATTTGGGCTTTAATTGAGATCTATCGAATGATTTGTTTTATGATCCATTTATTCATTTTATGTCTATTTATGGTATTATCAAGTTTCTGTCCAATCTTTTTTCTATTGAGCTTCGTTAATGTTCAACTTTGTTTTCTATAGGGTTCTATGAGGAAAATAATTGTCAGCCCTAGTCTGATCTTTGTATGTATGTGGGTGGGTGTGGGCATGGGTGTGCACGCATGCATGCACGCACACACTCACACCCACTCACACAAAGATCAAAATATATCCTTCTATGACTGGAGCCTTGATGAGATGAAGGGGTTTGTGTGGGTAAATGAAATAATGGGCTATGTTATCAGACATGTAGGTGAGCCATGATAGATACCCCAGACTAACACCGATCTCATCTACCAACCTGCACTGGATCAGTGTGGCAAATTATAGTCTATTTCTTCCGCATGCCAATACAACATCAAAAACGACCCTCATTCTCCAGAGGCCCTGGGGCAATTGCCCACAGCAGTGGGAAGACCTGCCTGAAGGCAAAGGGTGCTACGAATCATCTGGTTAAATCAGACTGCCTTTGGACTTTGGACATAGGAATGCTCAACATTTGAACAATGAAAACAGATGCTTAAGTAAAAAGCTGGTTGAACTCAACGATATGCATTGGGATTATCTGAAACACGATGAAAAGGCAAAAATTGAGTTGAACTTGATAGAGCTAGATATTTACTCTACATTAGAGGTATCAAAATGTACAGTGTGGTACAGTTGGTTTTCTCATCAACCAAAAGCTGAAAGACTCTTTAGTAACATTTGAAAGTATATTAGAAAGAGTAGCCCAATGCATCGTTCAATTGAACAAACAATACAAGCTTCAAATCATCCAAGCTTATGTGCTAACAATAAACTATAGTGATGATGAGGTCAAAAAGTTTTAAGATGATGTGGTCTGCCTTCAAGACAAAGAAAATTGCCAATACAAAATATTAACGGGTGACTTTAATTTATATTATTTATTGTTTTATTTATTGAATGTATATTGCCACCTATTCTCCCATGGCGACTTGAGGCAGCTTACAGAACGTAAAACCATATTTAAAATAAAAAAAACAATAAAAACTAACAAAAAAGAATCAAATAAATTAATAAAGTACAAAAGAATAAAATCTGAAAAAAAATAAAAAATAAAAAATCACCTGCAACTCCCATCCCCCACCCCGACGACAGCAGATCACCTGAGCCACTTGATGGGCTCCATCCCGCTCTGGGTTCTCCAGGCCCGCTGGCAGAACCAGGTCTTCAGTGCCTTCCGGAAGAGTATTAGTGAGGGGGCCATTCTAATCTCTGGGGGGGAAATGATGCTCCAGAGAGAGGGAGCCACCATAGAGAAGGACCTTCTTCTGGGCCTCACCAGGTGTATCTCCCTCAAGGATGGGACCCGTAACATTCTCTGCCTCTCCGCTCTGATGGGTTGGGTATATATGACCGGCAAGAGATGTTCCCTCAGATAAACCCAATCCCAAGCCATGAAGGGCTTTAAAGGTGACAACCAGCATCTTGAAATGCACCCGAAAGCAAATCGGCAACCAATACAGCTTCCGCTTAAGAAGTGAAACATGCACACTGGGGTCTGCACAAAACCCTGCGGGCTACTGCATTTTGTGCCAACTGAAGCTTCCAGATGTTCTTCAAGGGAAGAATGATTAAAGAATTCTTTAATGCAAGCATAGCAAAATCAATACCTGGAGAAAAAGTGACTGGCCCGTATGGAAGTGGTGAATGAGATAATAGAAGTGACTAACTAATAGATTTTGCTGAAGGATGGGGACTTTATATCATGAACTCCTTTTACAAGAAAACATGCTAGCGGTAAATGGACATGGAAGAGACCATTTGGGTACACAAGTGAAATGGACAATATCAAGTCAAACGATTAAAACTATATTCTGCAATTGTACTGTCACCAATTGTTTTAACGTTGGAAGTGACCATGGAATGGTACAAGCAAAAATGAAGATAGACTGATAAAGAGTGTACAAAAGTGATAAAGACATCACAAAAAAACAAAAATAAAGAATGAATCTATATCACATGTGTGTGTGTGTGTGTTAGTGTCAGGGCTGCAACAAATCCGCCCTCATTTAAATCCACTCTCTAGCTGAATCTCAGAGAAAAGTAAATTGATCTATCAGGAGTGGCCATGTTGGCGTAAACTGGATGCAGCTGATACTAAATTACATCCTACGTTTCCCCCTTGACCCTGGTCTTTCCCCCACCCCCTGGATGTGACTTCTCCAATGGGACACATCCATCTCCAAGAGCCATCCATCATGCTCTCCAATAACCACCTTATGCTCCGACAATTTTGGGCTACCGGGGATGATTATCTAGGCACTTAAGGAATGCCTTGTTTCCCCCGACTCCTTTTTTCTGGCAGCTAAAAAAACCAAAAGGAGTATCTTTTTAGTTAAGTTAGCATATAAATATTTTTTCCAAGGCCTTCAGTGCTACCTTGTAAGTGCTAGTCTGTGGTGTATTTCTTGACTGCCAGTTTCTTCCATGTTAATCGGTCTTAAAGGCAGAAGCTATCTAATAAATACTTCATTCTCAAATCTAAGGCTAGGCTTTTTACTGTACCAGTTGTCGTTAATTGACTCTTTTTTTTTTTGTAATAAATTTAGTCACTATGGTATAATCCATGACTTTTATTACAAAAGCTTGGAGATTACCTGTATTTTCCACTATCAGCGTAATATCATCCACAAAGTAAAGGTTACTGATGTTTCTTGCTCCGTGCTATCTTCTTCCATTCTAGCTTCCCACAGTATATATCCAGCATATAGGTTGAAGAAATAAGAAAGGGTATATAGCATTTTAGCTAGAGATAGTTTGCTTCATCATGTTCTGTCTAAGCTACAACTTTCTGTCTTATGTATAGGTTTCACACAAGGACAGCACAAAATTACAGGATTCCCATTTTCAAAGGCCTTTCTATAATCAGTGAAGCACATTTTGACCTCTTTTTTTAAACTTTCTCAGTTATCTACGATGCATCAGCAATAATGTTCTTTGTTTTCTGTCTTTCTCTAAAGCCAGGTTGAATATTTAGCAGCTATCTTTCCCCGTAGGGTTCAATGTGTGTTGGCTGGTTCTAAATATTATTTGGCTAGCTAGCATATGAAATTAAGATTACTGTGTGATAGTTTGCACCCTAATGAACCTTCTTTCTTTGTCATTGGTATATAGATTTCATTCTGTAGGGCATTGTATCATTCTTCAGATTTGCTGATTCGTCTTCTGTTATTTGCCATATTATTGTAGATACTCCATTCATTCCTATAGACTTCTGACTTGGTAATCCCAGAGTGCTGATGTAATTTCATTTTCTAGTACAGGGTCAAACTCAATTTCATTGAGGGCTGCATCAGGGTTGTGTTTGACCTCGGGGTATGTGGCTGGTGGGCGTGGTCAGCTCGATATCACTTGTGCTGGGGGCACCTGCGATGGCCCAGGCGGGGCTGCGGGACCCATTGTCTCTAGTAGTGGAAGGTGAGACCAGAAAGAGCACCAAATCCCTGTCCTCCAGAGGAGCCTTCCCATCTGCTGATGGCCAAATGCTAAGGCAGGACTCCCTATCCCTTCCTTCCTTTTCTTCCTTTTCCTTCCTTACTCTCTTCTCGTCTTTTCTTCTTTTTCTTTATCTGTCGTCTTTCCTTTTCTCCTTTCCTGTCCCTTCGTGGATGCTCAAATGCATCCACAACATTTCTCCTTTTGTTTTGTTTTGCTTTTAGTTTGTTTTGATAGCCGTCCGCCAGCAAAAACGGAGCCTGAGGCGGGGCACGTGCGGCCCTCCCAAGCTCCATTTTCGCTGGCAGAGGCACCGCAGGCCAGTCCGCTGTTTCCACGGCTGCCCTGTGGGCCAGAATTAAGCACCCCATGGGCTGGATCTGGCTCACGGGCCCTGAGTTTTGACACCCTTGTTCTCGTACAAAGCTTCTTGTAACTATGGAATGTCATGTAAGTTTTATTTTGAATGTTGACATCTCTACTGTATGGAAATTCAATATAACCCATATTTCTTGGAACTTTTGGAATCTTTTGTTATCTATCCACTGGCATCTTTTACCTACCAATCCGAGGTTGGAACCTCCTTCTGAATTTAGACATCTTTTGGAAGACTGTACTTGTTTTTCCACATAAGTTTCTATCTTTGATGCCTTTACAGAAATTGTAATACAGCTTCTTGTCTCTTTTAGCAGTTCTCTGATGTCTGTGTTAAATTCCTTTGTCTTTCTTGGCTCTTCTCTTCTCTTCTCTTGGCAATGTCCTCTGTTTATTCCGACATCCAGTTTAATTCCGTCTGTTTGATTTCTTCTGAGTCACTTTTCATATTTATCCTTAGCAGCCTGTTTAATTTCATTGTACAGGTCCTCTGGGTTCTCAGAGCGATTCACGATGTTCTCCTTGAAAATGGGGGGACAGGGGAAATATGCCCAAGATCATATTGTAAAAACTGGTTGACTTTGTTCTTCTGTTTTAGCTTGGCATCGGACTTGCTCATGACCATTTTGCAATCTCTTCTACACTCAAATCTGCCTACAACCAAGCTCTTCGTTTTGTTATACTCGACAGCAGTGGTGGGATTCAATTTTTTTTTACTACAGGTTCTGTGGGCGTGGCTTGGTAGGCGTGGCGGGGGAAGGATACTGTAAAACCTCCAGTCAGAGATGGTATTTGCCGGTTCTCCTAACTACTCAAAATTTCTGCTACCGGTTCTCCAGAACTGGTCAGAACCTGCTGAATAACCACCTCTGTCTCACAGAATATTCAGTTTTGTTTCTATGTACTTCATCTGATGATGTCGTTGTATATAAGTATGTTGGTAAGGAGAGAGCAAAAAAAATATGCCTGGTAATATTCCACCCCACTTTTGTGGAAGCCAATTCCAAGAATACATCAAAGGTGCTTTCTAGAAAATACTTCTTTTGAAATAAATATTTTAATACTTTGGAAATAGCTCTTAAATTTGATTGCTATTATTTCTTTTTGCCCTCCATTTAGATGCATACACTCTACAATGAGAAGTACCCATGTCTTCTTGTCCGAATATTAGGGATTTACTCAAATTTCTCTTATAGTGATTTATAACCTAAATTGCAATCACATAACCATGGCTTGGTGTAACACTGATAAAGGCAAGTGCTGGACTTTTTTTTTAGCACCATTCAAATAGTCATTAAATAAATGACTGTAAGTCAAGAAATACCTCCAGCATACCAATGTTCTTCTGGCACACTTACCTCAGGCAAAATAAAGCAGATATCTCAGTCAATGTATTGGTTGTACCAGAAAATGACAACAAAATATGTTTTAATATGTTGTAAGGGAAGTGTTTGTGGATTGACTGTCTCTCTGTGCTAGTACGGTATCATAAAAATATCCCAATAAAGAGGAACACAGACAAACTACAAACAGTAATTCTAACTTTAAGATTCAAAGTTTTTTTTCATGAGCAATTTGAAATACGAATAGCCAGCAAAGCACATCTTACAGTAATAACCCATTGCAATGAGGTCCAGAGAGACAATAGCTAGATCCAACAAGGAATAGCTACAGCCAGTGGCACTGAACTCATCCCAAGACATTCTTTTTATACTTTTCTGCATTCATTTCACAACTTACTTCCTTGTTCTTTCTTATTGACAGTCTCCACATATACCTGTGTATATCTCAAACCTCTCTCCCCCAGCTTCTTTCAGTTCCTTATTTCTCGTGGTTTTGTCCTTCTATATCCAAATATATTTATAAAGCTGCAAACTTTGCAAAATCATGTTTCACAATTAGCAACAGTTCAGCAGGATTACGAATAGTCCTGGTACATTTTGAAATCATTCTATCTAAAACTTTGGTTCATGTCTCTTTATTCTGGGGCCCGCTATCATCCAAAGGCCTTCTTGAATTTGACAGATAGCCTATATTTTTGTTTCCCACAACAGATTTCACATCCTAGCCTCTGGGGTCTTCCCCATTACCTAGTCATTGGATATTTTGGCTGCTGCTACTGAATGCCAAGATAGCCTACAATAAATTCTCCTTCATCCAGCTCTTAACCATGGATAAGAGGGCTGACTTGATGCACATCATCAAGACCTAGTCGAACAGAAGGAGGATTTCACTTTAGGGAATGAGCCATCTTTGTTTTGAATGGGTCACCAAGCATTCCCAGAAAGGGTGGGCTATGACTATATTCTTAGTTTTCAGAGGCATTGCTCTTCAAAGAAGTAGATGTGAGACTCCGTGAAGTTAGATGAAGGATGAGATCAGGTGGGTTAGCAGCTATTGTATCAGCCTACCTGCTGTAAATCGTCTTCCCTTCTTGGAATGCTTCGTGGTGTGTGGCTGGTTGGTGGTGGAATTCCAGTTTGTCTTCTCTAGAGGCAGTGGTGGCTCAGGAATTCATGGCTACCATGGCAACCATGGACCTGATGTTTTAGAGTTGGATGATATTATCATTAGTCATGGTCAGATCACCTTCTAATAGTTTGGGAATTTTCTATAACTGCTCCCTGCCCCACAGGGAAGAATGGTGGCTAAGACTGGCGCTCTAGAGTTCTAGTCACTGGAGCACTCCCCCGCCCCCCCAGTCACATGATCAGGGTACTCGGCAACCCGTTTGTTCTTATAGGTTGCCAAGCACCTCATGGTCATGTGATTGCCATTTGGAACCTTCTCTGTTGGTTATAATGGCATGTTTGGAATGATCTCAAGAGATGTTGCCTTGGGAGTAATCAGATAATGAGGAATACACTTTCCTTGACCCTCCTTTGTACACCCCCTGCCCATCCCCTGATTCTGTTTCCCATCCATAGCAGCCATGTACTTACTTGTAGATCTGGGGCTTTGGTTGTGGGAAGCCAGCAGGAAGTTGCCTCCCTAACAACTATAGGATTCAGAGAATGAAGGTAACCAGGAATACAGGAATTGCCATGAATGAGGTTACAGTTCATGACCACCTCACTTAATGACAGAAATTACAGCCCCAATGGCCTGTAACTTGCGGCCTACCTAAATTAACTAGGCGATGGCCCCCAAATGGATACTACCTGCTGCAAATTATTTCTTGTTGTATGTTTTTATGGCTTTTACTCTCAGTTTTTGAATGCAGGAATCTTTGCTGAGTTGACAGTCTACAAATGCTGGTGATAAGCTGCATGCTCACAAATAAACTGTCCATCATGTGATATTCCATGAGGGATAATAATCTCATTTATTTAACAGTGTGCACTGCAGTGTGATCGCTAGAATGGTATACTGCCAATCAAAATGCCTTGTTAATTGATTTTCTTCAAGGAGAGGTGATGATCTTTGTGACAAAATTGTGCCTAGCCACAGATATTCTTCTAACCATCTACTTTGGTGATATGCATTGCCACCAGTATAGTATATATTTAAGTAGAAAAATGTTTTTATATAAAATCTTTGTTTTCTACACACAGTTCTTGGCTGAGAATCTAAACTTCAATTTTCGCGCAAGAATGCTTATGTTTGAAACTGTCCTCATTAAAATACCAGAATTCACTGCATCTCTTTTTTTAAAAAGGTAAATCATGTCCCGAATAGAACACTAGCTTTTAGTATTTTTATAGCAAAAATGAACAAAAGACCTTGTAAAAATAACATGCCCAAATTGAATAGTAGGAAACAAAGAAGCACTGAGATCAGGATGTCGGTTGCAACTGAAAAAGAGAAGCTGTTGCAATTTAAAATCTTTTGTCCCCAAACAAATGGTTTTTACAAAACTTTATTGTCTCTACTCAAAATGTATTTTCTTTACTTCCTGTAGTTTACTATAATATCTTTAGCATTTTAAATGTCAAGTTCACTTCACAACTTGCCTTGATAATTTATATAGTTGTGTAATTTATACAGGTTGCATATAATTTATATATGTATTATCTGCCCATTTATGAGTTTGACCAGGGTGTCTAATTAATTAATTAATTAATATTGGCAAATCTGGTAAGTTGAATATAAGTTGAATATAATGACATGGGAAAATACATATATATATGTATTTATATATATATATATATATATATATGTTTTCTGAGGTTCTCGCGGGTATTTGTATGTGGATCTTTGGTTGTTCGGGTTTTCTCCCGCGTAAGATTCGAAGTATCTAGGCAACGTTTCGATGAAGTCTCATTCATCATCTTCAGGCTTCTGACTCCGGCTCTGTGCTTCTCAGAGTGATGTGAGATTGCAGCTGCTTCTTCCTTTTAACTGCTAGTGGGGGTGGGACTTGATTGGGTGGGGGCTTGGCTGTGTTCTGATTGGTTGGGGGGTTGGCCCAATATATATACATACATACATACATACATACATACATACATGCATAGATATAACTCAAAAGGAAAGCAGACACATACAAAAAGAAATGCAATATATTATTCTATTAAATAGAAGAAAGGATAGGCCACTTCCCTCTACCACAACATTATCGATTGATTATGCTATCCTGTTGGTGCTGACTGTTAGCAACCACATAGATATTATCCATAAAAATGCATACACATTATATCTCAAAGATATGTACCCAATATATCTCATATAATATATAGTAATCACTACATTAAAAGACTTAAATTGTAAATTTCTTTGTGAAGTCTTTTTTAACTAAAGAAGTCTTGAGTTTCCCTACACAAATGTTTTTCATAATGCAAGCCTAAAAAAAATCTTTTTGACCAAATTCAGCAGTTTGCTAGTCTACTTGGACCTAAGAAATGTCACACCTATCAAGAAAAGACTGTTTTTACTGAAAAAAGTAATCCATCCAGATTGTGGTTCAAGACGTATCTTTTAAATTAATCAAAATGTTTTATAAACTTGGGTACTACATCAAAATATTCATTCTCCTTTATGATTCATCTTAAAGTATCAACTTTTCATCACTAGCAGATTGCCAGAGGAAATCCTCTCCTGGCGTACATTTTGATCTGGATGTTCAGTAGAAAAAGAATAAGCCTCTTGCCAACTGATCAAACCTGTCCCTTACATTAGTTTTACAATTTAAAAAAACGTTACCAAAAGTTCAAAATTTTCAGAAATGTCAAGAGTGTTGTAAGATTGCCCATCTTTAAGAAATGTTGCTGGAAATCTTGAGCATTTTTTTTTTCGTTAGCATACAAAGCAAATGCAGTGATCACCTGGTCCCCAGCTAAATGTGGCAAGAATCCCAAACATTCCAGTGAACAATATATATAGAAAGAGAGACTATAAAGGTATCACCAAGATGTCACAAATAACTAATGTATGACTGATGAAGGCAATGCTGAGGTAATATGGGGCAACCCCAGCCAGAAGATATTGGCACTCTGCATCTGAATATGTCTTCTCTGCCCATATCTTTATACGAGCAGCGCTGTGTTTCCCAATTAACTAAACTTTATTATGGCAGTAGGGATGTTCTTCACTTTTGTCCTATGAAATGCCAAATGGTATTTGTGTCCTCAGCCATTACTCAGAATCACGGATTCCATAGAAACATAATACCCAGCCTTCCTATAGGAAATATTACAAAAGTCATTAGCAAACTAATTATAAGACCTTTAAAAGAATAGGGCCAGTACTAAAGGGTTATGGAATACAAAAAAAGTATTATCTTAATTATTATAAATAAAACAAATTCAGTTATACGGATCAAGCCACCTTTTATTCTTTATCAGTAATTGTATAACATGTTGATGCTTCTCGTAATTTACAACCAGACGTTTCAGGTCCCTTCTAACTATGTTACCCTGTTTTGTTCTGTTCTGTTCTGCTTACATTCCCATCTTACTAGTTTTACTGGTTTTAATGTTTCCCATTTTAATATTGTGGTCCTATATCCACTTATTTGTGAAAAAGTATAGTAAAGATTATAGGGATTATCACTGAATTCACATAGATCATAAAACATTGAATTACAGCAAGTAACTCATTAATGTACTTAAGTCTAAGATTATGTCTGTCTTGAGTGAAAATTATTTTACAGGATATGAGCAAAGAGAGTTTTACTCTAGCGTTTTTTGGAGATGTAGAATAGTTACAGTATTTCTCTTTCAGTAACACTTGTCTTTCCAAATGAGTTTCTGAAAACTAGAAAAAAAAAATTCACCTAATTCTAATTTGTAAAGAAATAAGAAATGCAAATTAATAATAATAATGATGATGAT
>NW_020769366.1:2250176-2265850 GCF_900518735.1 Pseudonaja textilis | reverse complement strand
TAATATAATATAATATAATATAATATAATATAATATAATATAATATATAAAATGTTATAAAATAATGTTACAAATTGATATAATACTATAATTTGCTATTGATTAATCTTCCTTCTATAAAAATATTACTCTGAGGAAAAAAATTACCTATTATAATAGCATGCTTTCTATTATGCAGCACAGCAGGTTTTTATAAAATAGATGGTAGAAATATCTAAGTAGCAGGTAATAAGTGGATTGGTTTTTTTAAAGAAAAGTAATAAAGCAGATGCAGTAAATAATTCCAGAACTATTGCTTCCTTCCAGTTCATTTAGGTCATTTAGGATAATTCTTTATGAAATGCAATAATTCCA
Organism: Pseudonaja textilis; assembly: GCF_900518735.1. The sequence continues at coordinate 2,265,496 of NW_020769366.1, read as the reverse complement.
AACAGGCTTCCTGAAAACATTTGCTAGAGAAAATCTTCAACATTCACAGTTGGTAGCCTGACAAGCATTATCTATAGGTATAGACATTCTCTGTGATGTGCAGAACAAGACATTCTGTTTGTGACATGATACTGCTGGGCCTGATGAGAAAAGTTGTCTAGTGTAAAACTGAACAATCTCCATATATGAAGCTACTTTTCAGCTTCTACTTTCTAATTATTGAGAAAAAAACTTAACCTATAAACCTATAGTTTAACACACCTTCATCAATTGACAGATTTAATTCAAGCTTATTTGAGTACCATGTTTCTCATATAATAAGGCCGGGGTCTTATTTTTTTTTTGAGCCCCGAAAAAATGGCTAGGCTGTCTTTTCAGGGGTGACTTAATTCCCCCCCTTGCATCTTCAGGCGGGTGGGCGGCGACAGCTTGGATGTTGACCTCAGCGTTGGTGGGGCACTTCGTATCGGGGTCAACGCAGGCAGCACCATATCCGGGTGTGCAACAAAAGTACTTCCTAACGGCAACCCCCACCCACCATTCCCCCCATTTCGCATGTTTTAATATAGGCCTTAATTTGGGGGGAGGGGTTTAATTTCATTTCATGCCTATAAAACATGCTGGGACTTCCTATTGGGGGAGGCCGTATTGTTGGAGAAATAGGGTACCATAAAAAGAACTATCAGTACTATAATAATGCATGTCAGGATCCATCTTGAATCTCCCTAGCTTCCTGAAGAAAATTAAACTATCATCAGTGGACACATAAAATTTGAGAAAATGCCATGTGATTCTAGTGCTAGTATACCTGATAGCCTCAATTTTGCTCTTTTTCTGAGTCAGTTTTACTGTTGAACATATTGTGGAAGACTATATCTGCTATGAAGCAATATATAAGACAGGGGACCTCAACCCGCTGTCCACAGCCTTGTATCAGTCCGCAGCCCATTGGGAACCAGGCCACGCAAGCGACGGATGAACGCAGCACGAAACACAAGCAGCGGGCTTGTGTGTGAAACCATCCCCTCCCTCTACCATTGCCACTGGTTTCCAAACTGGAAGGGTTTGGGACTACAATCTGGTGAATTCCAGATGCTTAATCGAGAATAAACAGGTTATGAAAATTGTCGTGTTCTCAAACGGCTACCACTCTATTGTCTTATTTAATTGCAATAGGTTCCCAAGCGATCTGTAGCTCCTTCCCAGGAATATGAGAAACTTTGACTGAAGAGTTTCCCAAAAGGTCTATTATGCACATATTTAGTGTATGGCTCATTAAATTCAGGATTCCGTGTTATGTTTTTCCTGTGGACTTGACATACCTCTATTATTTGGTTATTTTAGCTGCAATAAATATCCTGTGCTGTGGATTATATCAAAGACATGGTCATGTGATACATAGAGAGGCTCTTTTGTCTCAAGTTGTTTCTGTTAATTTTCTATTTGGAAATGTTATGACAAACCTCCTGGGATATTTTGGCATTTCATTTGAATAAATACGTACTTCCTTGGATAACATTTTCCCCCTTCGTGGGATACCAACATTCAAACTCCCAAAATGTTTTTAAAAAAACCCAGGTATTTCTTCTTAATAGTCAAATGACATGTTAGCCTTTAAAATCAAGATCCAGCCTTGCATATAGGAATAAATTAATACTTCCATAATAAAAGTATGAATCACCCTAGATATTCAGATTATTTTTATGCATGACAGTACTTCCACAAATAATGCTAAAATAGTAACAGAGTTTCTAAAAGGGTCATCTAGAAATTTGGAATTCAAAGTTATTCGCACACTGATGGACCTTAGTTCTTCTGTTCTCTTCTTTCCACCTGTAGCTTCTTGACAGATGCCTCGACTTGATTAGGGTCCATAAATTGAAACTGAATGCAGATAAGAAAGAGGTGGTGTAAGATGGGTGGTTGTCAGTCTAAGAAATTAAAAGGCGGCCTCTGTACGGCTGTATGTATAACAAGTGAGTAGAACAAGTCAGGGATCCACCTGTTTCCAATGTATCATTAGAGGCACGGGTATACTCCGTGGCAAGGAAAGTCTTGAGTTGCTTCGCTGAAGTTGTACACTATTCAGATCTGAAGTAGTAAAGCGCTTCAGAATTGGGATGGACACTTTTTGAAAAAATATTTTATTGAACAAAACAATTAAAAACATTGAACATAGTTAAGTTGGTTTGACATAACTCTTGGTCAGTATCAGATAAACATATAGTTTCCTATATACAGTTATTCAAATATATACATTTGTTCGCTCATAAATTATATTTCCAACATCATTGGTCCTCTTTTCGTCTCATACATTCATTTACTCTCTCAGCAATTCCGTTCCCAATTGAAGACCTTCGTTTCTGCTCCCACCAGTGATAGAATCTATCCTAAATTGTGTAATATGCCGACTCGTCTTTATTTTTCTTTTCTAAAGTTAGCTTGTCCATTTCAGCGCATATCAAGATTTTGTTCATTACTTCGTCTTCACTTGGTATGTGTGTGATGGACACTTTCTTTGGACCTGCCAGCAGCTCCATAAAGAAGTCTTACTTTTTCTTAGATATTCACAGTATCCATACAAAACAGATTCAGGACAAGAATTATCTGAATTCAGAAAGCATCTATGGCTTCTCATATCAAGAAAATTCGTCAAAGGAATTCTTGGGGAATCTCTTCAGAATTGTACCTTAACCAGGTTCTCTTTTAAGAATTAGTAAAAGAATGCTCCTCTGCCTTCTTTACTGGCTTGGCAGAGGTTCTGATGGCCACCACCACCACCACCACCATGGTCAGATGACCACATGTTGGGGACTTCGCAATCAGCCTGCTTTTATAGTGTTTGGCAGCATCCTGCAGTCACATGACCACAGTTTGCAATGTTTTTGCCCAAAACCAGCATTTATTTCCAGTTTTCAGGAAAAACACTCCATAGCAAACAATTCACTTTATAATTAAGTTCAGATAGCGCTTGAATTAAGACCACAATTGAGCCCAAAACTTATGTTGCTAAGTGAAACAAAGTGAGTTTGACCCATTTTACAATTTTTCTTGCCACGGTTGTTAAGTGAATCATTGAATTTGTTAAGTAAATAATACGGTTGTTAAGCGAATCTGGCTTTCCCATTGATTTGGCTTGTCAGAAGGTTTCAAAAGCTGATCACATGATCCCAGGACACTGAAACCATAATAAATATGAAGCAGTTGCCAAGCATCTGAAGAACGGTCATAAGTCATTTTTTTCAGCGCCGTTGTAACTCTGAATGTTCATTAAATGAACTGTTGTAAGTTGACGATTACCTGCCTTTGCTTTACTTACACCTGTTGAAAAAAAAATATTGTAAAATTGGGTCAGTTATATGATGACCCAATTTTATGGCTGTCACGACCTATGAGTGTAATTGGCCAGCTTTGTTACTGTTGTACACTGAGGACTACCTAATTTTGGGGGGTTGGCCTGCTGAGCTCACAGAATTGTACTCTTAAGCATGTTCTTGACTTCTCCCGATATTGAGATTCAGGATGCCTTTATAAATCCAGCAAGTCTTCCTCTTCAGAACCATTTTTAAAGCTCCAAAATATGCAGAAGGCACATGCTCACTTGAGCTGGATAATGTGTCAGTGGAAGATCTGTTTTTTCCCCCTAGAGTTGGCAATGCAGAAATCTAAGCTGTGTGGCACTCTATTCCTCCTCTTATTCTTTGCTGGTGTAGTGCATAGAAATGTTGCTGAAAAGCATGATTGGACTTACTGGTTTGATCTTTCTACTACAGTTCCATCCTTTTAGCATTTCAGTTGTAAAAAATGTGAATAACTCATGATTCCTATTTTGCTCTGCGTGCTGCAGATGTAAATGTAATGAGCTTTTAGGGTGCAGGTAAAAATTCTGGTGCGGAAGGCAGATGATTCGAAAGGGAATATGGAACGTGGCTTTCTTTTTCATATGTAGCATTGAAATGTTTGTCCATTTATTTAGCTTGTGGCCAGGGGCATCCTCAGCAGAGATGAAATATGTCAGTATTATGCAACATTCATCAAAAAAGGAACGGGACTTCAACCTCATGCTGGGAGCTGCCATCTTGACTCTTTGGGCCTCCACTTGTGGATACTGCTGATTGTGACTTAAAAGTGCATGTGTTGGAACATCTGTTATGAGTTTCATTCTAACTTATGTCATCTTTTGTGCGTAGATTGACTTTGAAGATGTGATTGCCGAACCTGCAGGAACCCACAGTTTCGATGGGATCTGGAAGGCCAGTTTCACCACCTTCACTGTGACAAAATACTGGTTTTATCGCTTATTGTCTGCAATCTTTGGCATCCCCATGGCTCTTATCTGGGGCATTTATTTTGCCATTTTGTCATTCTTCCACATCTGGGCTGTGGTGCCTTGTATCAGAAGCTACCTAATTGAAATCCAGTGCATTGGCCGAGTGTATTCTATCTTTGTCCATACCTTCTGTGACCCATTCTATGAGGCTGTTGGCAAAATGCTGAGCTTTATCAGAGTAACAGTACGAAAGGAAGCATAAATGACATTGCAAGGAGCTGAAGAATGAGTTTTTCCTCCCCCTTCCTTCATAGATTGATGCCAGTCTCAAGGCTTCCATAAATTAATAAAGTGACCGGCACTTAACAGCATCACTCAAAAAAAAACAAAACCAACCAACTTGAATGCAGCAAATAATTCCTTTTTAACTTTTTTTGCTACTTAATCCTTCCTGGATTTATGCTATTTACTTTTTTTTTTCAGGAGGAAAGTCAATTTGCATTAAACAAACACAAATTAAATAGCTGCTCGTCCATTTTACCTGCTTGTTGTTTTGCTGACCTTTGACGAATGTTCTGTTTTGCTTAACCCTTCCATTCATTTGTTGCAAATTAAACTCACATTGATTATAATGCAGAACTGCAAATACGCTTTCCAGCACTTTCACGCTGCTCTTCATTTTACTGTGAGTAAAAGAGGTATAATAGCTACTGCACATGGCAACAAGCTGGCAGACGTCAACAGAATGTTCCTTTTATAGATGTATTGTCAGATGACTGTAGCGCTTTACTGTAGTGACCATATCTAATTGCCACACAGAGATTTAAAGAAATGACTACTGTAACATATGTGCTGAGAAAAGGAGATCAAGTGTCTTTAAAAAGACAAAGCTTTCAATTCAAATAACTGGGCATGTTGACAAAAAGCTACTAGTACTCCTTCTGTCTTGTGGTCCCCATGAGAGAGTATTTGGATTATAAATATATAATATATGTCACTAAGAGAAAATGTAAAGGGTGGCCTTAATGCTTTGCTTTAACCAAATAATTTATGAAACCCTGGTGACGCTTGCATGCAAAGCTTCATGCAAAGAGTGGACCCTTTTCCTTGAAATCTTCTTAACTAGAAATGGCAGGATCTGAACAGGTAGCTCTTTAGAAATACAACACAATTGTATCTTTGAAGAAAGACTTCTAAAACTTTCCATATATAAACCAAAAGTCGAGGTAGGAATATGGTTGGATTTATTTTCCAAAAATGCTTCCATCAAGAAAATCCTTATGGCGTGCACATATTGAAAGTTAAATTATCCCTAGATTAAAATAACAAGGACACTTGTGTTTAATTTTTTTTAGCATCATTCTTAAGAACAGATGTTCTAGCTAATTTAAACAAAACTTACTACAAAGGGTCTAATTGTTATCTTAAAAGTAGATAGCAAGGTATGTACAAATTGTGTTGAATCAGGCCAACTATAAATTGGATTTTAAGAGTGATTTGGCTGTTTTCTATGAGAGACAGTTTGAAGAACCTTTAAAACAAATTCATTAAATCCAAGCAAATTCCCAAGTCTGCTAGTCCTGTTTACACATTGCTAACTTTTCCCTAATCAACCATACAAGTGGTTTGGGCAGCACTATGTTACGGTTCACCTTTCCCTCCCCCGCTTCTCAACTGAGCTATACATAATTCAAGGAGCCTTCCAGGTGCATAAAACTGTACAAAAGATACAGAAATAAAGCATTTATAGCGTTATTTAATATCGTGTTGCAGAATCTTTACTGTCACCCCAGTGACAATGAAGTGAGAGGTTAGTTTTTGCATGAATGCGCTGCTTTCCTATTAAACAGGATGAGCTTTCTTAAATATAAAACTGAGGAATTTCAAAGTGTGTTCAGCTTTTGTTAGAAACTAGTTACAAAGATGGCTTGCTTGAATCTAGAATAGGTTCCAGGTACAGTCCTAAGCATAATTATTAATAATGCCCTAGCTAGTTTTTTTTTTTAATTGTCTGATTGCTTCAATCTGTCAATTTTTTCAATGCAAGCCTAAGCATATTCATTAAGAGATTGGTCTCCGTCAACTGAGGGAGGCAAGTGCTGATCCCAAACATGTTGCTTATCTGAACTGGAGCTCAAATGGCACCTCTCTTCTCCTACACCAACCGAAAGTTGCCCCTGTATAATAAAATTAAAAATCCACTCGTCTCTCCTCAACACCTCATTCTGCTACGTGACAGGACCAGTCCTGAAGGGTAAATGAAACTAACATACCAAAATTGCTCGGATGATCTGTAAATGCCTTGCTTTTTGCTAATACAGGTTTTACTAAGAACAACCTTGTTGTCCTTCATTAAATTACATCTCTAACACATTAAATAATTAGTTGATAGATTAATCTTTCATGTCCACGTGCATTGATGCAGGATCATAGCAGCTTATTATTTGGAATAAAGGATGAGCATTTTATTGACAGTAGGCAATTGTTGCAGTAGATACAGGTGTAGAATTGTTTTTTCTTTTATTACTATCCTATGCTAATAATATATTTATATCCCAACTAAACTTTGTGGGGAGTGGAGCAATCTTTCTCAAAGTAGTACACTCCACATGTTTTGAACTCTACTTCCCATAAATTCCATCCCCTAGAATGCTGGTTAGGAATTATGGAAACTGAAGTCCAGGAGTTGAGGACATTAAACTATGGAATGCTGGTATGGAATATGGAAGTGGTGTTTATTCATGTGTTTTGCTCAAAAATGGTTAATATAAAATGTATTCATTTCATGACAGGTTGAACATGTAGTCCAGACCATTGAGATGAGCTTGAAATAATATGAAGTAATGAGAATGTAGTTATATACAGTTTGCTCAATAAATGTAACATTGCAATAATTCTGTTGGCCAAGAAATTAGTAGACGAGCCCTGTTAGTGAAGTGATTAAAATATCAGTATTGCAAGCAAACTCTGCGCACAGCCTGGAGTTCATTCCTGATAGGGCTCAAGGTTGACTCAGCCTTCCATCTTTCTGAGGTCAGTAAAATGAGGACCCAGATTGTTGGGCTGATATGCTGGCATTATAAACTGCACAGAAAATGCTGTAAAACACTATGGTGCAGTATATAAGTGCAATTGCTACAAGCCCTATAGAATATTACCCACAAATATCAGTTTTACGCAGGAGCAAATCCCTATAAAATTTCAATCAGCTTTCAGTACTGTAACTCTAAACACTAGAAGTAGACATTTTATAAAAGTGCTTTTTTGTGTGTGTTTTGAACACCAATTTTTGAAATATAAATAACTTTATATGTTTTCCTTTTGCATTTAAAACATACACTGGTCTGGCATAATTTTTATAATGTACATAAATAAGATATATTATTTAGATATATATATATATCTATATAAGTTGTAATACAGCAACAGCACACTTTTTGTGAGAATGTAAACATATTTTAGTTTTATATAATTAAAAAAAACACTTTGAAATATATTGCCTAGAATGGTATATTCAGAAAGTGAATCTCAAAGCAAATGACATTATTGATCCAAGATATTCACATATGCTTATAAGATGTAACTGCCATTTTTTAAATTCTGCATGTTCAAAATAGCCATGGTTACAATCTGCACAATAAAAGCTGTTTTAATACAAACACTGGTCTCTGAATCATTCTTCTCTTTAAAAATAAGTTCTAGTTATTAGTACAAGATTTTGGATAGTTTGAGAAACTATAGTCTGTTCGCTGCAGCTTCCATATGGTAGTTTGTCAAAGTCTGAATAATTATGCAGATTGATTGGGTTCACACTTCGATGTAGAATGGCCAGGTTCACATATTACTCTAAGCTATGGTCTATTTAGCTATGGTTTACTCAATAAGCCATACTTATTTGCTAAAACCAACCAATCCACATCATGACTTAAGGACAGTGATTCAATTTTCCAATTTTTGGGAAGCACATTTGAAATTTAGAGAATGTGAAATCCTCCTTCTTGGATAATGATTGCCTTATTCAAAAAAAAAAAAATTCTGCTTGACTTCTGTAATACTCTTGTTCCACAGAGCACTTGAAGGAAGTGAACTACCTGGACCCGTTCAGTTGGTTTTCAGACTGGAGTACAATACAGAGACAGTATTGGTTGCACTTGTTAAAAGCTGTGGCAGAATAGAAGCAGTGCATACATTTTTGTGTTCCTTGATCCTTCAGCAGCTTTCAATACTATCAATCATGATATCTTTCTGGAATAGTTGGTTTGGGATACGGGTCATTATCTTACAGTGATTCTCATTCCTCTATGGCTAGTTGAAGTTGGCATTGACAGAAAAGATGATGTCAAGTCCGCAGTCCTTCATCTATGGTACAGGTGTCAAACTTGCCATGTCACATTGCTGTCACATGATGTACTGTGACTTTTTTTCCCTTCGCAGAGCTTGGGTGGGTGTGGCCTGCATGTGACGCATCCAGCCTGTGGGCCGCCAGTTTGACATCCTTGATCTATGGGGTGTCTTAGGGCTCAATGTTCTCTTCTCTCCTGTTTACCATACACATGAAATTGTAGAGTGAGGTTATCCGTCTGTTTGGAGTTCTCTATTAATCAATATGCAGAGGATAGCCCAAAATACACATCTTAACCCTGGGCTGTCCAAGTGATATTGTGATTTAGCATCTGAAAGTTGTATGGGTCTGGATGGGAAGAAACAAACATGGACTCGTATTTTGACAACACCAAGTGGCTCTGTTTGGTCTTTCCATTTGGCCAGTCCATCTTTGCTTTTGGATTGAGTTCTGCAACCCAATTTAAAAATGGTGGGCAATCTGGGGATTGTCCAGGACTCACAGATCCTGCTTGAAGAGCACATGGCAGCTGTAGCCAGATGAGCCTAGTGCACCAATTATCCCCTTTCCTACAGTAGGAGGCCCTTCTGACAGTCACTCATGACTATGACTTAGTCAAGTCAGGGCTACTGTAATACACTCATATGGGTTATATGCAGTACAATGCAGTGAACTATCTACAGATCTGTACACTGGGGAAGCAAAACAACCACATCATAAATGCACGGCACAATAGAGAAGAACAAATCCATCAGGACAAGATTCAGCAGTCCATCTGCATTTAAAAGACAAAGGCCATTTTCTTGAAGACAGCAAAGTCCACATTTTGGACAGAGAGGACTGTTGGTTTGAAAAGAAGTCAAATAAGCCATCAAAATTGAACAGTCCTCTCTAAACAGAGGTGGAGGGATATGACATCATCTATCTCCAGTCTATAACACAGTCCTTTCAATAGTTCCAAGAAGACTCCACACTCAGGTGCCCCTACAACATAGATAAACCTCCAGGTGGCCTCAAGTGACTCTCTAAAAGAATGCAAATGACCTGCTGTCTGTAAGAAGTATAAATCCTTCCATTCCCCACCATCCAGTCAGAGTTGAAGAAGCTTCTTGGATGAGAAGTGCAATGTCTTCAAAGAAAAATGAGAAAGTCCAGTTGCCTCTTGAAAAAGCCCCTTTGGGGTATAAGTTTAATTGTAGATTTACCACTTTCTCTAAAGTACATCACAACTCTCTTCTTTCTATAATCTATCCTATTTAATCATGAAAACCATAGAACATAAGTTTATTTTTTTCTGTTTAATTCAAGAAACCGTTTTTCAGTCATCAATAAACATAGATGATATTGTCTTCTCTTTCATCATCAAGTTCTATCATCTTCACCAAATATTCTTCCATTTGGATATTGCCAAATCTTTCCAATTTTGTGCCTATAATAACTCAACTATTGTTTCCACATATAAAAATAAAAGTCCATGACTGTTTTCCAAATGTTTATCCATCAATCCCTTGTATATCAGTCTTTAAAATCCTCTGAATCAGTACTGTATATGCACTTGAATCCAAAATCTTCTAGCTTTTTTGCATGTCCACCAAGCATAGTAAAAATTAATCTGATTGTAATTTCCAACATAGATTTGAACCACTTTTATACAGGACATTCTAGATAATTTTTCTGGCGGTCACATCTTAATTTTATATCATTTAGTTATACTAGAAGTCTTTGAAAATCTGATTTTGTTCTCAGGCATGGGGTTAGGATGGTTGCTGTCTGAGTCCCCAAATGTAATTACTTTAGGTTTTTTGGTGTGCTGTGTCTATTCTTAAATATATACAGTTCTTTTTTATGTTATTGTTTAATGATTTTAGAAGTAATCTACCCAGATTTATGTATAGATTGGACAGTCTCCATATAAATAAATGTAAATAATCAACAATATGCCTGAACAAGCAGTACATCATGGATTTACCTGTACAATGAACTCTGCAAACAAGCATAAAAAGGATTGTGACTGAAGAAATACCTTCAGCTTAAGGCGAACACTGGAGACACTGAGGAAGGCAGAAATGATTTTTATACATGTTTAAAGCTCTGTATTTATTAGAGAGAAACACATACACAATAGACAGAAAATATTGAGTCATTGGAAAAGGAACAAGGGACCTGAGGAAGCTGACAGGGTAAAGAATGGAATTGGCTGCCGGTGAATAGAATATAATGGCAGAGGCTGACTGAAAGTCTTGCAATAATTGAATAGAAATAGAAAGTAGAGTGCAGAGAGGGTGAAGTAGAATAAAATTGAACTGTTCTGTCTATATCTCAGTTATCCTTCTTTGTGTCTCTTTTTGGTTGTAGTTTACTCTTCTCTAATTTCTTTGTGAAAGAGGACTGAGCAAAAGAGATAGAATATATAATATATACAGTATATATGGAATATATGTCCGTACACACACACAAACACACACACACCTAACCTTCAGAAAGAGCCAGTCATTGTCCAGAATTGTCATTTATGGTCATTTACAGGCTTTCACTGGGCTGCCATTAGGACTTTGGAGAGATGCCTATTAACTATCAACAGAGAAATCCAGTACAGCTAGGATTGGCCCCAAGAGTATCTATGCCACTATTGCCAAAATAAAAAATTCCTCATGCCTCTCAAGTTGAATGAATGCCAATCTCTCACTCTGTCTCCTTTGATCTTCTAAACAGGCTGCATGTAAAAAAAAATGTGTGTTCCTTTGATTTGATGCTCTCATTTTTAAAGAAACATTTACACATAAATAAAAGATTAAGGATTTCTTTTTGTTATTACTATTGTTAGCTAAACACGCCAGAAGTGCGTTCCCATTTTGCATGATCTTACTCGAATGTACTCCGAATCACTACTTTAATTGGGCAAAACAATACTATCTGACAGAAGCAGTGAAATGGTGGGACGAGTTAATGGAAAAACAAATTTCAAAACAGATCGATGAAGCCTGCGCACTCTTAGTGGCTCCATAATTTTATATTTTTGCTCGGAAGTAATCGAAGAAACAAATTCAGGCAATGGCCATGTGTTTATAACCATTGCAGTGTCCCAGGATGGTGACCCTTGCCTGTGTTTTAATCACATGATGGTTGGGATGCCTATTCTCTAGCAATAATCTTATAATACCAGTGTTTTTCCTTCATAATATTAATGCATATTAATTATCTATACTAATTAGAATTAATAATAGCTTACAGTAGTAATCCATAATGATAAAATTAATCTTTCTCTTGTCATTTAAAAAATTCTGTTTCTCTTATTTAACTATCGATAGAATAAATCCCATATCTCAAAATATTCAGGGTCTTCCTTTTCTTTAATTTCAAGAGTTACTCTACTCATTTCTTTGCACATTCTAAGATTTTTTTCATTATCTTCTCTTCTGTATTATCTTCTCCTTGCTCTTCTAATGTTGCACAAACATGATTCTGGCTGCTGTTAACACATGTACTATTAAATACACGTTCCTTTTACTGTATTTTTTTGGTATAATACCCAAGAGAAATATTTCCCGTTTTAGATCTATATATTCCTTTATCATTTTTTAATATCCAGGTGTGTAGTTTTGTCCATATTTTTTTTTTTTTTTTGCTTTTGGATACATCCACTACATGTGGTAGTATGAACCCGGGATATGGTTGCACTTCCAACACTTGGCGGACATATCTTTAAACATCCTGGCTAATCTAGCTGGAGGGACGTGTCATCTATAAAACATTTTGTATAAATTTTCTTTATATGCGGTGGACATTATTAGTTTATACTTTCTGTCCTACAACTTTTGCCATTTATCCAATTCTATAGAGTGCCCAAAGTTTTTGGCCCATGCTATCATGAATTCCTTTACTTGCTCTTCTTCCATTCTAATACTCAATAAATAATTACAGAATTTTTAATTAGTTTCTCCTTCAGTCCTATTAAAATTTGATCCGGTTCTGTTGGTTCTTTATGAAAACCATATATTTTAGCATATTATTGATATCTAGATTGTATTTGTACATACGGCCACCATGTTAAGTCTATCCCTTGCCTATTCAATTCCTGTTTGTTTTTCAATTCACCTTTCTCATTCAAAATATCCTTATATCTTATGATTTTTCCCATATCCATCACATTTGAGTATGTCACTGCCTCCATCATGGAGAGCCAGACTGGTATTTTCAAATATTGTTTCTCGTTGGATTTTGCCCATACTGAAAACAAAGTATTTCTAATTTCCCTGGAAAATATTTGTGTGTTTTATTTTTCCCATACCATAGGGAGGCATGCCACCCCAGTTGCAAATCATGTCCCTTCAATGTTAATAGTCGTCTATGACTTAGAGCTATCCATTCTTTTAACCAAGTAAGAGCAGCTGTCTGGTAGTATAATTCCCAGTTTGGCAACCCAAAGCTTTCTCTATGAGAAGAGTCTTGTAGTAATTTCAAACTTACTCTTGCCTTTCTACCAACCGTTATACGTGCAAAGACAGATTGTGAGGTACTTTTTTTGGTGCCATTGTAATTTTGAACAATTGCTGAATGAACAGCTGTAAACTGAGTACTATCTACATTACATTCATATGTACTGCTCACTTTCTGTTAAAATCTAACCATTCCTAACATTGGAAAAATATTTTTTTTTCAATTCTTCTTACCTTCCCATTTTTGTCTAGCTGTCTTCCCCAATCTAGAATTGGACATACTGCCCAGGAATTAGGGGCATTGTGGTCCAAAATGTCTAGAAAAAAACAGGCTGCATTGAATCGTTTAGTCATACAATCCTATGTGCTCACGGAGATAAAACATAACATGCTAAGCTTTTACAAAAATATTACTCCCTAATAGGCACGCCTTGATCAACCGAATGCAGATGTTGCCATCTGGTGGCTGTCTGTTAAAAGGGCCTCCAGAAATTTGTATATACAAAACAAAATAAAAAACCTTTGATCTTGAATGACCTAATAAGTTAGGACAAATTTCACTGGCTACTATTGTCTCACTCTACCAGAAGTCATGAAGAGATGCTTGTCTGGAGTGTAGTATATTCCAAATGTGTAAAATAACCAAATTGAATAAGCCAAAAGTTTTTGAAGCAAGTTTCCTAACTATTTAATACACTAATTATGATTTGAATTGACCTAATTTCTGGTACCCAGGAGCCATTATAATGGTTTAGTTTAATTTAACAGCTTATTTAATTTGCTTCATTGTATACTTCACACTTTGGAATGCAACCTACTTTTTTAGATTTTGAAATATTTGCAAGCTTCTCCTGAGATACACGTACTTTGAAGGATATCCTATGATTAATTAATTTCAGTAAATGTTTTACCTAGCTGACCATTGAGGTAAAATAGAGTAGAAATGAAATGACAGGGCGGGGGAACAGAAATCTGTACTAGAAACCTTATTTTGACCCAGAAGCTATTCAGCAACACAGACAAACAGGATTCTTACTATTAGGAAAAGAGGGAGAAAGCATTTAAAGTGTGCCTAGAATTTTAAAACTGTTATGTTCTCCACAAAAAAGCTCAGTTTTGGATATCACTGGGAAACCACTAATGTGAACGCCAGAGATCTTGACATAAGCGTGTCTAAAGCCAGCTCTTCTCCAGCTGTTCTTTAGAAGAACCATCTAACATTAAGGCAGGAGGTTTCACATCAATAGCACCTGTGCCTTGACCTCTGCTCCAGGAGGAGGGAAGAGGAGCCAGGAAGTGGAAATAAATGCCGGACAGATGTTCAGCATCAAATTATTTCTCTCTTGCAAGAAATACTGACATTGTTATTCTTCTAGTGGTAATTCGTTGCTGAAGAATTGCAGCACTTGGACGTTGCACTATGGAAGCCAGTTTTTTAAAAAAACTTCAACCCCGTCGCCCCATCCCCAGAAGAACCTGAGAACTTGAGCGTCTGATCAAATGGGTCAAGGCCTTGAAGATGATTAAAGGAGTTTTCATGGCATGTAATGTATTGTGTCATATCAAATGGCTGCGCCATATGGACTTATTGCCTATGCATATTAGTCTACAGATTGTTTCAAGCATCTCATGTGGGATAAGGCCTGTCAAAGTGTTTTTATAAATCTCCATATGTTACACATTTTTCACAAGTTTAGCAGTAATTTTCCCAATCTCCTTGAAGTGTGAACTTTTAATCAAGAATAAACCCATCTTCACCCTCAGACTTCCAAAAGAGCTTGACATTATAGCACCTTCTGAGCACTAATGTTCAGGATCTGTGTATATTTTTTGGATCTTTTACAAAGAAATACATAGAAAGGACTGAAACATAATAAGATATTAGTCCAGGTGGTATAAGTTTCATCTAAGTGGGATCAAACCAGACTAAATTCTTTAGTGGAATAGCCTTGGAATTCCAGGCTATATTAATATTAAGTTACACTATATCTGCTGTGTTTAGAATTGGTTGTTTTATCAGATAACTGAAGTGAACAAACTATATTTCAGATAGGCACTGTTTGTTTTCTGGCCAGTGCTGGCTTCAACCAAGGGTGCTAAAATGCTTACCTGGAATAAAAATAATGTAGCTTCTGTTCCTTTCCTCATGGCTGTTGTGAATTGCAATGTAGCAACTGTAAATTGGCATGTAAATAATTTTTATTATTATTATTATTATTATTATTATTATTATTATTATTATTATTATTATTATTATTATTATTATTATTAT